>JAUEKW010115795.1:0-12128 GCA_032274785.1 Ajuga reptans
TAATGTGTCTTTTGTACCTTGGTGTCATGACCACCATGTCCATTTGGGGAAGACACATTGGAAAGCCTCAACGACTCCTACATCTCTTACCTTCTGGTGTATAATTACCACATCTGTAGGGATGAACATGTCCCGTTCCATTTACTTTGGGGTTATTTCCACTATTTAGTTTACCATAGTCAGGCTAGGAAATTTTCTTTATTCCAACATGTTTTGTGTTATTTTTCAGAAGAAATTGATTACGCCTCTCAACTACATTCATCGGTTGATTAGCTTATTTGATATTACAATTATTTTATTGTCATACACTGACTTGTGTATACTGGTTCACTAGTATAGAAGTTGAAATGAGGAGGATAAATTTTCTGTATCACATCGCCATCTTTGATTTCCTTTTCATAGAAAGTTAGACATGTTTTTAAGGATAACATGTCTTTATTGAAGCTATTGAATATATTGTAGTCTAGAAAGTGGATTTTATTCCGCTATAGAGTTATTTTTGGAAATATAGTGGCATTTATATTTCAAATATGCTCCTTTACAACATCGTGCAGTTCATCGCATGCCTTTTAGCTTAAGAATACTCTCAATATAAATTGGGGTGAATGTACTGCCTCAAATTCATTAGGGCATTAACTTTGATTTTGTCAGACAGTTCTTTGTCTTTTTGTATTGGTGAATGATAGGTGTGTGGATACACTTTGATAGATGTGTGGACGTGTAGTCTTTTTTTTTCATGGAAATTATTTTGACTTAAGAAAATCAATTACGGTAACTATTTTTCTTTTGAGTCTAGTAATTCAAATATGGTTCGAGTTGGTCTAATCATTTCCTTCTGAATTAGATTTTGAGAGCAAGACACATATTGCTTTATATGCTATGCGAAAATACTTTATCACACAGTCTATTTATATAATTGGTAATGTCCATGAATTTTCATTATCATGGAAATATACAATTTATGAATCATAACTAAACTTGTAAGAAGAACGTACAATGGTCAAATTCTAGAATTGTCGCACATAAGCTTAATCAGGTTGCTTATAAAAAAATCCTCAAAGGGCATAAATGAATAAATAAAGTCATAACTTTTAATTTCATGAGAAAGTATAATCACACTAAACAAAGTGGCCATGAATATCATATAAAATCATAAAATTGTGCAAAGTTCCATAATTGCCAAGATTATGCATACCATCATGAACAAATATGTTGCCACAAATATCTTTATGTTGTATCTCATTCTTTTAAATATATATAATTGTTTTTTACTAAAACATCAAAATCATCAAGTATACAAGAAACTCGAGTCGCACAAAAATACATGTCATGTCACATGCTATTATAAGCAAAATTATTCACTTTGCACTTTATTAACAAAATAGAATGGTTAAAATTACCTTGCAGGACGATTCTCTGCTATGGCTCTTCTTTGAAACTATAAACTTTGACCCAACCTCCATGTCAATACGAACAAGTTGACGCTCGCCATATCACTTTACAGGCATGGTGCCTGTGCTAAAAAATTATTTATCGGGCATACTAATTCTTCGAAGCCTGATGCTGCGCATCATCAGCTGGTTGAAAATATTGCGCAACATTACAATTAATAAAAAATAAATTTAGACCACGGTTAACGGCCCAACCCATAACGTAAAGCGGGCCCAGGTTAGTCAAATGTCGAATATATCCATATTTTGGTGATGGAATTTCGTGCGGCGCTTAGACTTCACTTTAGTTTACTTTGAAAAATCCACAACTATATAAATTTTAATAATTCAATGTTATAAATTTTACAAAGATTTTTTTTTTTTTAAATCTAAGTAATACATACGTATAGTAAATTAATATATCATTGCTCCAACAGATTAAATAATTTACCCCTAAGATCTCTTTTGGTTGGGTGTATGAGATTGGGGTATATATTAAGATGGTACTAAAACGTGGCTACACTAAGAAATTGGTGTTTGAATACCCCGACTTCTGCAGTTCAATTCATTCAATCTTATGTTTGGTGTGTACTGCTTTAGGTTGGCCTTTTGTGATTACGGTGTGGAAACATTATAACTTCAACTTACCTTATATCATCGTTGTTGTTTAAATCAGTTTTGTAAGGATTTATGGCAATGTACTAAACCCTAGCTCATTTGTATACAATATTTATGTTAATGTTGAATTGTGTATCTTGAAGATTTGATGTGCATTGCTATGACTACTCACCAGCTTGAGAGACTTGACTCCAATCACATGTCCATTGCGAAATAAATACTTAATAAATTCCAACACACATTACATGTGCTTAATCAGTTCCAAATACATAACACGTGCGTCTATATGTGTGGTACTAATTCAATTTCAAATACAAAAATAGTTAAGAAATACATATGTCTTAGGATCTTAACTTACCAAAAAACATATATTACTAATAGGTCTTTCAAAACGAGGTCACGCTGCAAAACGTGTCCTAATTAGAGATGTTAATATTCCTATAGCAACGGCCTTCCAGACCACTATTGAATCCCACTGATCATCCGTGCAGTCAATACGACGTTGAGTGTCGAACTCAATTCCAGTCCGACTCATTATATCGTCCGGAATGACCTACTACCCCTTTTAAATGTGAATTTTCGAATTGAGGTGCGGGATGCCATGCAAATCAGTCCTGGGGAAATGCTTGAAGTTCTCGAATTAGATCTTTCATCCTTATTCTTTTTAATATTTAATCATCATTCTATTGAAGTTTCATATTAACAGTGTAAACGACAGTCCCGCTCCCCTATCCGTGGTAGACACAAGTTAATGTGACCACCGCTTATGTGTCAATATCTTAAAGAAAGCAACTAATTAACTCATCCTTAATTTGACGTTTAGATATTTACACATCAGCGATGAACATATTAAATTGTGCCACCCTAGGTAGGGGAGTGTTTCCAGTGTAAACAAACCTTATGATCACAGCCCATGTGACATCATAATAAGAAGATAGAAAAAATAATAGCAGTGCAGGTACATACATGAATTTCGGGACCACCACAGTAACCGGAGCCCGAATTTTATCCATGCCACTGTAAGAAAAACATCAAATTAGCGACGGAGTAATTCGTCTCTAATCACTGTTGGGTATTGCTGGAGCTCCATCTCCATATTGGTATGGTATTGTCTGCTTTGGGTCGGAGCCCGTACAAATTTGTTTTTGGGCTAATTCCCAAAAGGCCTCATACTAATAGAGATACATCTGTCCTTATATGTCTATGATATTTCCCTTAAATATTCGATGTGAGACTTTCCTCCCCTTCAAACAAAGGACCACCAAGCCTCCTCTCAAACGACATTCACCATCTTCCTCTCTCCGGAAGAGACGACCCATATTCACTGCGTTGTTGCACACGCCTTACGTGAAACTCATGGCGTATCATTGCTCAATGAGCCTGCTCCATCCAGTCGACTAGCCATCTCCACCGCATCTGGGAACCTCCCCTCACGTGGAGTCCATGGTTTTACCACCGCTGGATAGTCTGCCCTACCAAGGTGTACCTCACTTGGTCCGTAGAGCCGAACATGTCATCCCCTCAAGCTTCCACTGCCGTCGTTTCAGTGGCTCTGATACCATTTGTTGGGCCCTGCTGAGCCTCCATCTCCATATTGGTATGATATTGTCTGCTTTGGGTCGGAGTCCGTACGAATTTATTTTTGGGCTAACTCCCAAAAGGCCTCATACTAATAGAGATACATCTGTCCTTATATGTCTATGATCTTTCCTTTGAATATTCAATGTAGGACTTCGTTGGACAACCCCAACAATCACATGATATCTGTCTCTAAATTAAAGTAGTGGCGGATGTGAGACGAAATGTTTGGTCTCTACAATTCTCGTCTCTAAAATTTAGAGATCGTTTTATTCCGTCTCTAAATTTAGTGACGGAATTTCCGTTTCCATTATGAAATTTGAGACCAGATTACCTACAAAATAGAGACGGATTATGTTTGTCTCTAATACTCGTAGCTATTTCATCACTAATCGAATACTATTTTTTTTTGTTACTTTTGATCATTATTCTATTTCTATTTTATTTTTATTTAATGACCGATATTATCCTTTATTGATTTCCATCTTTAGTATAAAATTTTCTTGTAGTTCGTGCATCTTGTTGAGAAGACAATTAAGTGAATAAGATTAACCCAAGTTGTGACCTTAATGTAATTAAACATAAAAATATTCTTTTGATGATTTGAAGTCAAAATGTGGAGCATTACCACCTTAAAAGTATCTAATTGAGGTTTTTGTTACTGTTACAAATCAATTAGATAAAAGTTGCAGATAGGTGCTGTCCAACATCAGAACTCTCTGTATCCCAAGGACTTAGCTATAACAAAGGAAATATATTTGAGTAGTTTTGTTGTATATTAATTGCACATATTTTAGATCCATGTAATTTGGCTAGCATAAGGATTCGTAGATTGTAATACGGGTTGCGGATAATTTTGAAGGTTATGTGCAATTTTTTATTAAAAAAATATATATCAGTATTTATGTTGAAACGTATTACTTATGGTAAAGAAAGTTCAAATTAACGGAAATACATGAGAATTTGTTAAAATATTTAGGAAGCGGAGAGGGAAAAAAAAGTCATTGTATCACATTGAGAGTAGCGGTTCGGATCTTCTACCACATTTTCAAAGATTTTAAAGACGGTGCTCAAACTCGTGAATATTCAAGCTAAATCAAAGTAAAAGGTTTCACTCTGAACTGAAATTGAAAAATAATAATCCATTATTTTTTTTTTTATAGAATCTCTTTTTTTCAAAAACTTTAGTTTCTTTTCTAATATCGGTCAATCAAAATTAACAAGCAATTAAAAAAACATCGTGTGCTCAATAATTAAATACTCCTTCCGGTTTAAAAAAAAGTGTTACTTTAGCTTTTTTTAGAAAAAATAAGAATTGCTAAAAAGGACAAATATATCCCTACATAATCCATTTAATTGGGATATGTTTGTGAAATAAGGAAATTAGTAACTAAATTAAGTAGGTTGTTTAGAGTAAGATTGGAAGAATTGTGGATTTGTTTTTATAAAATGACACTTTTTTTTAATAATTACATATTCTCTAAAGTGACACTTTTTTTAAATCGGATGGAGTATATAATAAAGCTCTTCACTGAATGGTAACTGTCAAATATTAATACTTTCAGGCTATGTTTGATTGCGACTGGGGAAGGTTAAGGTACTGTTGGCTGGGGTGAATAAATTGGGGGTAAATAGAGAGAGAAGAAAAAGAAACATGTATTTTCAATTACAAATGTAGATGAAAGTTAAAAAACATCACCATATTGCTAAACATCACCATGTTGCTCCCAACGTCAACTAGCCGGGAACAACCCCAATCAAACATAGCCAGTTTTAGTTATGGAATGCATATCTTTGATAAGATCTTCAAGATCTAAAAAAATCCTAATGCTTTTAATTGATGGAAAGTATATCTTAATAAAATCTTTAAGATCTTAATAAATCCTAGGATTCTTGTTGATTTCAAGATCCTTTCTTCAACAAGGAAACCTCCTTAAAAACGGAAACTTCAACTTTGGGGATTTTTCTTGTACAATGTAAGTTGATAATGTTTTGGACTCTTAATTCTTGATCAACAAGTCTATCCGATACAAGCAAATTAAAATCAACCAAACATACTATAAATATTTTTTTAATCAAGAAATAAATATAATGAATATTTTCTACTAATAAATTTACAAAATAAAAAAATAAGAAAATATAATAATTATAATTATAATCTATCTTAAATATAAAAGAAGAATCGTTGAATTGTCAACTAGGTGATGTGTCATTTTGTGGTCTTTTTTAATTTTCTTTAAATTATAATTAATAAATATTTTACTTAAATTTATTACTACAAATAAGGAAGGTTGGTTGAAAGCCAGCCAATAAGAATTTTTTTCCTATTATTCTTTTTACTTTTCCCCTCAATATTTAAAAATCTTATAATATTTTAGTCTCAACTTCGTTGTTTATGAAAAATATACTGAATTAATCTTTTTTTCACGATCTTCGATTTGAAATCTATTATGCATATATATATATATATATATAAATATATATAAAATATTAATTGTTAAATGTAAGTTACTTATGTTTAAGATTATTATGATATATTTTGAATTTTTTTTTATTTAAAATAAAAATATCAGATAATTTCTAAATAATAATTTTTATGGAGGGATAAAAATTATCTTTTTTTTAGAAGATTAATTTTTTTAACTTTAATTTTCTTTTTTGTATTTTAATAATTTTGATTTTTTTGAATCATTTTGTTTTAAAGAAATTTGATAAAATTTACAATTTTGTCAACTGTTAATGTTGTATATAGAGACGTTTTTCAAAGCTTTTAGTCGTCAACTTTTTTCATTAGTTTGTTAGTTTATGATAATTAAACGTGTGTCATTGGCATATCAAATATTTATTCATTATAATACAACATTTCATACAAGTCATCTATTATATCTTATTAATTACGTATTTTACTTTTTATTATGATACATATTTACGTTTATATTTTAATAATAATAAAATAATATTTAGCACCGGTGGACATCTAGTTTCTAATAAAAGGAAAGAAGAAAGCTTCCGAATTTGCAGTTTCCTGTTTTAATAAAGCAATCTCTGACTTAAAGCGTTGAACAAGTGAGGTTCCTTGCTGAACCCTTAATTAGGAGCCCTAATTAAATCCTTAATTAAGACTTTACAATATTAATAATATTGGTTAAATTTCTTTGCTGAACCCTTAATTAAGAGCCCTAATTGAATCCTTAATTAAGTCTTTACAATATTAATAATGTTGGTTAAATTAGAAATACAAAAACCGAGTAGTATTGAATTGGAAACAAAAACATATTTGATGTGGCTCCATACATAGATAAAGACTTCTCCCTCCCCTTTAATTCTCTGCTAAAAGAACAGTTAAAAAAAACTGGAGGTAGTATTTGAAATATTAGAGATGCAGAGTTTATTTAATTCAAAACAGAATCGTATTTGGAATAGAAACAGAATCTAATTAGAATAATGAGATGCAAAACAGTATATTTTCAGAGGGAGAGAGCTATTCACATTAGGTCAACTCAACGGGAAAATCTTGGATGCCCCTGCAAATAGTGTTTGCACTAGATAATCAGAATATTTTATTAATATAATATATATTAATAAAATATTCTGATGTATGTAGTACATGTAGTGCCGGGTGGGATAGCATAGAATCACCCCAACTCAACATTGTTGTCTTCCAAACTTCTCTTTCAACAAAATCACGTTTTCACTTTTCAGGTGTTAATTATTAGTCTTTCTTTATTTTAATTTTTTTCCCAGCTCTTTTTTGTTTATTTAAACTTTTTCTGTTTGCTGTCAGGCTGCAATTTTATATTCGTATAATTGAAGATTAAAGTATGGGTAAATTGCGGTTTACTGAAAAGAATTCCAGAATGGTGCTGAGCCATTCTGTATGCGACTCCAAACTACCAAAACCCCTGTTTTTCTTCACACTGTTATCCCTTGTTTGGTTGATGTTTTTAGCCTACTCCAGATTAAACAGAATTGAGTTTCTCTCTCATCGTGACAATTCCATTCAACCAAACAGCATATTCATCCTCGCCGGACAAAGTAACCTTTCAGGCCGAGGAGGTGTCACGAACGGCACGTGGGAAGGAACCGTGCCGCCTGAATCCCAACCGAATCCGTCGATTCTCCGCCTCCGCCCCGATCTAACTTGGGAACAGGCTCGGGAGCCTCTCCACTACGATATAGATGTCAACAAAACTTGCGGAGTAGGGCCAGCAATGGCGTTCTCGAACTCCGTATTGAAGAGGAATTCGCGCTTAGGAGTTATCGGTTTGGTCCCCTGTGCTATCGGAGGAACCAACATAAGCCAGTGGCAGCACGGCGGCGGTCTGTACAATCAGCTGTTGACTCGAGCTCGGGCCGCCGTACACGGCGGCGGAGTAATTCGGGCGATTTTGTGGTTTCAAGGTGAGACCGATACAATCGATCTCGATAACGCTAATTTGTACAAAACCAGATTGGAGAAGTTCTTCACTGATGTTCGATCGGATTTGAAATTGCCAATGCTGCCTGTAATCCAGGTATGTAATGTTAATGTCATTCAATTTGTATCCATCCGTCCCGGCCCGATTTCGATCTGACCTAATTTGAGTTAATGCCTTGTTTGGTTGTTTGTTATGGTGTAGGTGGCATTGGCATCAGGAGAAGGGCCTTATGTAGATATAGTTAGAAAAGCCCAATTGGAAATTGAGCTTCCGAATGTGAGATGTGTTGATGCGTTCGGGCTGCAGCTCCAGCCCGATGGCTTGCATCTTTCGACCGCGGCGCAAGTCCGGCTCGGAACGATGCTCGCCGACGCCTTCTACCGGATAATGGCCCCTCTCTCTGTCCAGAGCAGTGCTGCTGCTATGAGGTTTAACAATTTTTTTCTACACTTCCTTATCAGATGGTTTAGGTAGACTTGATTTTTTTTTTAGGAAATACATATTTTTTTAGGAAAAATATTCCATTGGTAAGTTTTTGTCGCAATTTTAATGCTCAAGTGTATAGAATATGGTAATTGATTGTGCTCGGTTATTACTTATAGAACATACAATTTACATATTGTGAATGTCTAAGTACTATTTTTAAAATTCTATAGTGCATATGGATGGCTAGATATAGGGTCATGTTCAAAATTATGAAGTACTTCAAAGTTTCTTTTGTAAATAATAACGAGAATTAGGTACTAGTCGAAGTTCTTTACTTAATTCGTCATATTTTTTTATGCACTATGTCGGTAACGTGACATTGATTTATATATAGCTTGTATCAATGAATTAATAAATAAGAACATCTTGTAATATAATGAACATATTCCCCAAATTATAAATAAGATAATTAGCTGCATTCTATAAAATTTTGGCATATTACTTGACGTGAGTAGGGGAACAGGAAAATTTTGGCATATTACTTGACGTGAGTAAGGGAACAGGACGGTTTAGTGTAACCTATAATGAAATTATAAGTCAATAAAATTGTGCTTGCCATTGGTGAAGTCTTGGAGATCCACCAACCAGCTTTAGCCACTTCACAAAAGCAATATGGTTGGCCTGTCATTTTCTTTTTCTTATCTTGTTTATTTTTTTGGACCAAATGATATGTCATTTTCTTTAATCTAATGTTAGATCGCTTATGCGAGACCGTCTCTTGAATCCTTATAGTAAGGCGGGTTACTTTTACCATAAAAGTATTACTTTTATCGTATAAAATGTTATTTTAAAAAATTATTATTTTTTAGGTAAAAAAGAGTTTATGATAAAAGTTGTTACTCTTTGAGGCATTATGTTACTTTCGAAATTTTACAGCAAATTTTATAAAACTTTAGCGTACGTAAAAAAAAATTGTTACTCTTTAGAAAAAAATTGTCACTTTTGAGCAGTGGAGGCCCGGATAGGACCATCTTATGGATTGAGATCTCTGAGAGACTGAGATGCTTTTATTTGAATGTTTATAATACAATGATTTTATGTCAATTCTAATATACATACAAATTGATGATGTCATGTACTACATATGTCCTATTTATTAATCAAGAAATAAGAAATGTAACAACAGAGATTATAATTTTTTATGGTGAAAACATATATAAACTGTGAAGAGAGAGTACAATATAAAATTTGGTAAACAAAGAGTGGGACTAAAAAAGAATAAGATTTGATAAAAAGAAGCCTGGTTTATGTACTGTCTGATAACATCACATAAATAAATGAGTGAGTCTTGTGTGTGACGGTTACACAGTGTGACGGCGTGTGACGGAATACATTTTTATAGAAAAAAGTGATATTTTTGCCCGAAACGGTGATACTTTTGCCCAAACAGGTGATACTTTAAAAATACTGATTCTTTTTACAAATAAAGATGATATTTTCGGTATAAAATGTGATACTTCTTTTGCCCAAAAAAAAAGGTTAAAAATTATTTGCAGCCTGAACTATGCCCAAATTATCACTTTGGTACCTGAACTTTTTTTGCTATCACTTAAGTATCTAAACTACACGAAACTGTCACTTAACTACCTGCCGGTCATATTTTCGGCCAAAATTCGTCAGGTGTATGCCACGCGCCGTTTTTTGTTGTATTTTTGTAATATTTTAAGAGTAAATTAACTAAATGAAATTTGAATTTTCCTATAACGATCATATTTGTCCAAATATAAAGGGATTAACGTCGTATCTCTCAAAACACCAGCAAAGAAGAAGACTTAAAATTTTGTGCTAAGGCCCTTCGATGTCGGTGTGGAAAAACAGCCATGGAGAGGACATCTTGGATCACCCTCAACCCAGGCCGTCGTTATGCTTGTTGTGAACACTCTCTGGTGAGATTCTACCAAAAAAGTCTAAAATTAAAATTACGATTTTTCAGATGTCCTTAAAATCGAAGTGGTGGTGTTAATGTTGTTCTGAAAAATTTCAATGATTGAATTTAAATATAGGCCAATGGTGGATGCGATTTCTTCTTCCAGCACAATAAGACAAACCCCACCGTAACAGATGAATAAAGAAATCATCAAAACATCAGTAAAGACAAAGTGCAAGCACGCATAAAATCAGAAACTTGTATTCACTTCATACACCACATTCTCAAAACCTATAAAGCAGTGGCTTAAAAGCTCCTTGCCATTCGAGGTGGTCCACGTTCAAAGTTCCTTGCCATTCAAGGCTCAAAACCACGTTCAAGAAATACGAAGGGATATCAAACCTATAAAGCAGTGGCTTAAAAGCTCCTTGCCATTCGAGGCTCAAAACCACGTTCAAGAAATACGAAGGGATATTTTGTTCCTAGACTTCTTACAGTAATCTGGACGTCCGTCTCCCTGTAGCCCTCTGATTTTTCAGGCCATCTTCAGTATCTTATCTTCTCCAACTCAGGTGTCTAATCGTGCGCATAATTTTTTAATTTCAGGAGGAGATTTTGGCTGCGAATGGAGGTGTATGGATTTTGGGGTTTTCTCTTTGGTTGTGATTCTGATTTTAACCCTAATTTAGGAGCCAAAACTGCACATGTGTAAGTCACGTGCAAAAAATGGGCACGCACAGTTAATTTACTCAAAAACAGCGCGTGGCATACACTTGACGAATTTTGGCCTGAAATGTGATCGGAAGGTACTTAAGTGACAGTTTCATGTAGTTTAGGTACTTAAGTGATAGCAAAAAAAGTTCAGGTACCAAAGTGATAATTTGGAAATAGTTCAGGCGGTAAATAATTTTTAACCCCAAAAAAAATAATACTTTTATTTAATAACAGTGATATTTTTACTACAAAAAATGTGATACTTTTTTCCGTCACACGGCCGTCACACCATGTGACGGTCTCACGCAAGTTTTTGTCTAAATAAATACCCCCTTCGTTCCTAAATGCTAATTATTTTAGAAAAAACAAATCTTTTAAAAAATAAGGCATTCTAGCAAAAAAAATCACATTTCTTCCAATACTACCCTCGATATACACTGACAAATCTCACTAAAAATCTCATAATCTTGTCATTACCTTAATTAATAATTTTGTCCTAATTTTATCACTACCTAAATTAATAATTCTCTCTCATTGAACCTAATTAAATTTGAAAGAAAGAAAAAAGTACTTAAAATGATAAAGATAAATTACATAGCTACATAATAAGAATAAGATACATAAAAAAATTTGAAAATCCACCACTATATCCACATAGAATAAAGGGGTACATCATACTACAATTCGGATATTCTGTTACATTATATATTGCATCTTCTGTTACACAATATTTAATACACAATATATGTTAACTAATGACATCATTCAATATACGTGTCATTTGGTAAAAATTATGAAACACGGGATAAAACACATAATTATAAATAGAACATATGATCTCATATATAGAATCATACTATATATACCCACCTAGCAAGAAAATTAATAACCAGCATCCCTGCCCACATTTAAAATGAAGAGACGAAAATACCCTGTTTACTCTCCCTCACTCGAGAAAACAATTTGATGTGGAATGTTTTCACATAGAAAATATGAAACATGTTTTTAGTGTGTAAT
>JAUEKW010116123.1:0-11519 GCA_032274785.1 Ajuga reptans
GCTGCATCTTAGTCGAGATGATTTAGATCATGTCTTGTTGTTTGGATCGTCGGTGACGACAGGTGTTCCAACATAAACAATTATAATTTCTTGAATATAATATCAGACTTTTATATATGCGATATGGATGTCAAATTAAAGTAATTTAATATATTATACAAAAGAAAAAAAAAATAGTTGAGATACAATTTATTTTTATTTAAAATTTTGAAAAGATGTGGGGGGGGTAACAAACAAATAAAAAGTTGTCAAATGTCAAAATAACCATAAATAACACAAAATATTTTGGAGAAAATTTGCAATATACAATTTTAACCCTCTTGTGGTATGTCATGTTTTCTTATACCTGTTTCGGTTTGTCTTCAGTAAGAGCAGTATTGTGCAAACTTTCGGTGGGGCTCTTCTGCCGATCAGAAGCGCTTGCATTGGTCGTCTTGGGATATGTTGTGTAGGCAAAAAACGAGGGATGTTTGGAGTTTAGGAACCTTGTTTAGTTTAACAGGGCACTTCTCGCAAATAGGTGTGGCAATTGGGTGGGTCGAGCGGATTTTGACATTTCCGTCCCCGCCCTATGAAGGACCGGGGTACGATCGGGCCGGGGTCAATCGGGGTCAACTAGGGTCGGGACAGGATCGGGGATCTCCGTTGAATTAATTTTCACTTAAAATAATATTTTAGTTTGTATTTTTTGTATTTTAACTATATTAACGTATATTTATATTAAATTTTATATGTTATATCTAATAATACACTAAAAGTTTACACAATCTACTAAATAAGATATATTTTTTTAAATAATAATAACGTTTCATATACATATTTAATATAAATATAATGAGTATACATATATTATTTATAAAGTCGGGGTGGGGCGGGGGGCTCAAACCCATCCCCATCCCATTGTCATGGTCGGAGCGGAAATTTCCTGTCTGAGACAGCGTTCGGGAGGGGGGGGGGGATTTCTCGTCGTGTTTGGGGGCATTTTGCCATCCCTACTGGCAAAATAGGTATGGTGCATTATTTAAAACTGCAACTACCTTGTCGCCCGCTTGTTTAAGCATATGTATTTTAGACACTGTGATATATTCGACTTGGAGATGGATTCAGATAAACCTATTATTTAACGATCGAAGTGCTGGAGTAAACTTCTTGAAAAAGGCTTAATTTGGCATGTTAAAAATGGACATGGGTTAGCGCCATATCGGGATGCTTGGGTTCCAGGGTTGTCTTCCGGGCGGATTTAATCTCGCCTAGCGGTGTATGCTTCTCAAATGGCTGACTTCATCAGGAATGATCGTTGTTGGATTGAGGCGTTGTTGTGTTCGACATTCTTCCCTTATGAGGTAGATGCAATCTTGGATATTCCTCTGAGGGCTGAGGAGTTTGAGGACATGCGTTACTAAAAATAAAAGTGTTGACCCACCCACTTCCTCTAATGTGCTTGGTAATGGATGGTAGAAGTATATTTGGTCTCTTTATCTTCCTCCAGAAATAAAGGTGTTCTTGTGGCATGTTTCTTGTAATTTTTTGGCAACGCCTGATAATCTTGCACGACATCAGGTTTCAACAGAGGCGACATGTGTGTGCTTTGGGTACAACTAAGCCTTGTCTATTCTTCTGCACCATTCAAATTTTTTTATCGTTGTGCAGACAATCACGAGGTAAGGGAGCATGTTAGACTATAATCGAGTCATAGGGGAAGAAATTTAGAGTTTTCAACTTCATAGTGGCTTTTAAAGCCTTAGGGCCAGTTTACATTGGTGTTGCCACAATCACGTTATGTCCCATTTGAAGGGATTACGCCTTGGGATCGAACCAAGTTATCCATCCTAAACCCATATTTACTTTGAAAACAAATTGGGACTACATTGTCTAAACCTCTATTTACGTTGTTGAATTTTACCGGATTGCGCTCATTTTTTTACAATTCTGCCCTCATCTAATTTTGGTTGGTTAAATGTAAACACAATGCTTTTGGCTATAACTTTCCCCAATCTATCACCTTTCTGCTTCTGAGTATGGTAGATAGCTAAATTTCATGAAGCACATCCTCACCTCACGGTGCCAAGTTTTTTTAGTCCAACGCATTGAAAATCAACTGGCAGTTGTGTGTGGTGCAACGATTCCGTCGTAGCCTGTTACCTTGCCATTTTTTTCAACCAACATTTTTAGCCTTGGACGTCGTGGAGCTTCATTTTTTACACCCCCTCCCCCCACTCGGTTGTGTTGTCGTTCTATAGTTCTCGACTTAGAAGGCATTAGTAAGTTATTTCCTACGCAGCTAAGGCTCAGATCCTGAAACCCTAACTTTAGATGATTTCATTACATTTTGTACCCCTACTAAATTACTTCGATGTCCAGATATGCATACCTTCTATGTATGCGATTCATAGATCCCTGAAGTAAATTGCATAATTTGCCCTTGTTTATGAGTATTACCCTGTACATTGCTCTTTTTCATGTTTTGTGTTCTGAACTCAACCACTTATATGAGGCTTAAATTTTGTTGCTTTTAGTTAAGTTGCAGCAAGACACTGGTGATTGTCGCTTGATTATCTAAGTCCCCAAACTATAGAACTATTGTTATTTTGTTAATATATGTAAATATGTGTTTGGCCGAAAAGATAATTTTGGGGGTTAAGTCTGTGTGTATATTGACGCTTCTCTCGCAATGATGTTGCAGACTGAATTGAGTTTTAGGCCATATATAGATTGATTTTTTTTTCCGTGTGTATTACGAAGGACGCGGGGTTGTTCTGCTAACCTTCCAAACTCCATTGACTTGACTTTTTAATGGTTGAATGAGAACCCCGACCGGTATTGCAAGGTTGTATATTGTTTTCTAATTGCGTCAAGTTTTAGAGGCTTTATCAAGTTAAAATATGAAGTCGTAACTAATTAGAGCAAATGCTTTTGTGTCCTGTCCGGTGCGGGGTTGTCTTGCGAACAAATGAACTAATGTTCGTGGTTTGGGTGTTTTCAAGAAATCTTCAATTGGACATTTTTATTTTATTTCATGGTCAAAGTGTCTACCAGTAGCTTTGCATCGAGTTGTTCATCTGCACACAGTTATGGGAGGCAATTAACCTATTCGTGTGGGATGTCCGTCAAGTTATTGACCTCCAAAACCCCTAGAAATTGGGGCCGTAAATTTGTAACTTGTCCTCGTCCAATGGTAAATCTAGTTTAAATATAGAATTATGTATATGAGGTTAATTTTGCACTATGCCTCTACAAATAACTTGTTTAGCAATTACTTTTATGTTCATTTTACTGTGATTGTTACGTATTACAGGTTAGCCGTTGTGAAATTTGGTTTTGGGTCGAGCCACCCACCTGTAATAAATGTTCATCTGATCCGGCCGATAGCTTGAGTCTCGTTTCGGTGTTGAGAACCAAAGTTGAAGTCATGCGTAGCAGGGAGGCATATTTGCTGACAAAACTGGAGGATTTAGAACACAAAGAGCAGCTGTTGGTGAAGATTAATAAAGCTCTGCATCGTAAATTGATCGATCTAGAACTGACGGGTGCCCGTCCCTGATGTTTCTCGCAGAAAGTTTTGGGTGTTGTACTTGTTTTTTGTTTGATTGTAGTTACAATTGCAGCTGCTGAAATGGCTCGTCCAAATTGTGCATTTCCTAAGTTAGACTTTTTATAGATATTTTGTTTGATTGTCCGTTTGTACTATATGTCCGAAGTAATCTTTGAAACTTCCATTTTATTTTTACATATACGTGGTTGGTTTATGAGGACGTTGTGATTTGTCACTTGATTTTGCTTTAATTTCAATTTTACTTAACTCGCAGAATACGTGCTTTGTAGGGTTGTAGGGCATCCAACTAACTTAATCTGAGTGCATTGTCTTAGAGTTAAGCATCTAGATGAAGTAATTCTCAAATTTTTTGATTTATATGCCAACATTAAGAATGAGTTAGTAAAGGATATTTACTATTACTATGTTCACACTGCTAATGTAATCTGCAACACCTCATTAATATAGCAGGCACTAAAGACAATAGTGGGCCCAAATTGATGAATCATTGGTTGATATGCTTCTCCATTCTCTTATATGTAAGCCTCAACCTCCTCTTCACTTGAACCCACCCATAAAAATAGAAACTTTTGCTCTCCCCTCCACAAGCGTTACAAAGTTGTCACTTGGCTTATCCAGCATCCCTGGGTTATGTACGATTCAACAACTCATTCAGTTTTGTGCCAAGACACAGTTTGGAAGGTCCTCTATGACGTAAGCAATTCTGCGGTAACGCTTTAACATTTTTAAAAGTTTATACACATCCTAATATCGTTCCTCTCAGTTCTGACTTACTTGCATGTAATATATTTGGTAGCAACAAATGTTGGTAGCACCTTATATAAATGAAGGTGAGCACTCATACACCGAACTGAAGGAGCTTTTTGAAGTTGAAGAAGTGCACCAGCCGCAAGACGACATTATCGAGATCTCTTGGGACGGGCCTGATTCATCTGTCATGGTGATTCCAAACCCTTATGATAGTTGCCTTTCCAATACGCACCTATCAGGGGCGAGCTCGTTTAATTCCGACGGTTTATTCTACAATGAACTTGCTTGGAATTTCTCCGATAGCGACTCTGAAGTTTCAGCAAGAAGTCCTAATCAGTAAACTTGTCAGCCACTAACCCAACCAAGGGAGGGACTTCTCACGATCACCAGGGGAGGCTCAGTGGAATTAGTCGGGATGAAGGTAAGGGCCAATCTTCTTGTGCATCTTGGTCTCCTTTTAAGAAGAAATAGATTTCTGAGTTGAGAGTCACAAGCCTGTTAATGTGTATTGTATTTCAGTTGTTTCGTTTCATGTTGTTTGTGTAACCGTCTAATATCGTTTGTTCGGGTATGTTTATGTTATCTAACGTCGTGGTTATGTTTGTGCCTTCATATAAAGATTGCGATCTGAATCTTCCATCTTGTGGCTTTTTTTATTTATTAAGAAATCCAAAAATGAATTCAATCACATTTGTATTCCTTTTTTAATACCGACAAGAATGCATGTTGGCAAACATAGTGCATGTGAACAAGTAGGAAAGGATCAGTGTTGTCACATGTGAAAATTAAAGCATAAGGTTCTATGGATACAGAGTGTGTACAACGACATACCCACTTCAAGTTTTTCTAACCCCCACTCATCCTAAGATAATATTCTATATTCTCAACCATAGGGCAGGCTGTCCATCTCTATAAATAGGTCTTTATCGGCTTGAACACGCTACCCTCAAGCTCAAATCACCACTAATTTTAACTAATGACGCCTGTCGCATGGCAACCGTGTGCCCTTTACCCCTTAATCCACGATCAGTAGACTGAAGAAATTGATAACTATTTTTTAGAATTATTGATTGGTGAGAAGTTATGCGGTAGATTCATCAAGGATGGAGATAATACGGCTGCACTCACTGCTGTAATGGGAGAAATTAATAGAGAATTTTCAAAAAAATTTACGTTGGTCAAGTGTCGTGCTAAACTTCAAGATATCGAGCATCGTTTCAACATTTTCAACTGGGTATGTGATCTCCGAGGTGTCTCATACGACCAGATAACTGGCCAGGTGCGCTGTTTTGAACGTTCAACCCTCGAATTTGTTGTCGGAGTAAGTGCCACTCATTCTTTTTGCTTTTTATTTTTTCATGCACAAATGTAACGTACTTTAAATTGATCACTCCTAAGTTTGTACGTGTTATGTACATTAAGGTGGCTTTGCCAATTGAGAAACAAATGATTGCACACGGAGATAAGCAGGTCGGTTCGTTGAATGCCTTGTTTCAGTAGTAATGGTACCATTTATGTATTTGCTAAGGCATGTAATCATTCAAGGTTAATTATTTTGGTAATGTGTACTCTACATAATAGAGTTTGTGTCGTTAGTTGCTGAATATGTTCGCTTATCATCCGTTTGTTAAATTTCCATGGAGTTTGCTTTAGTTAATGACCACTTCTATTCATTCACATGCAAGTGCCTATCCCATCTCACTTGGTCAATAGCTATTTCAGAGGAACATAAATATACTGAGAATTGCATGTGCCATGCGAATCTTTCATTACAATAGCTCCAAGGAAAGCTTGTTGTAAAGCCACAAAAAGGGGCACTTTTTTTTTCAAAGCGATGTTGAGTGTGTAGGCAGATTACAGTTCCTTGCCAGGCCCCCTTTAGATTTTGGAAAAAATAAAATCTTCAGATTTACAGATACATGACTATTCGAATAGCATTATTGCTACAAGTTAAAAATTGCAATAGTGTATGTCAGTCATGAAAAGAAATATCAATGTTCAGATGGTACACCATGCATTGACCAAATGCTAACACTAATGTTCTTTCCTCTACAATTAGTAGTTCATATATCTATAAATTAGCTTCACTTTGTTTGTATCACTAAACATTTATCAATATTGTACCCGCCAAGCTAATAAAAAAACACAATGGTACCAAATTATCATCGGGTTCGAGCTCCAGCACGCGTTACCCGTGGTGAATGGACCAAAAATATCGATGATCAATTCATTGACCTCCTACTGCATGAGAAGACGAACGGAAGGTTCATTCGAGGTGAAAACAATGTAGAAGCAGTTGCCACAGTTGTGGAAGGAATCAATAGGGAGTTCGCAAAGGACTTCCCACTGCATTACGTTTACGCGAGGCTGGGATTCCTTAGAGGCGTAGATTCAACTTTTTCCACTAGATTGGTATGCATAGTGGGGTCTCGTATGATCAGTTTTCGGGAAGGTTCGATGTTGACTCTTCCATAATGAAGGCAATTCACGCGGTATTTTTGGCCGGCTTAGTAATACAATAATCATTTTTTTTGTTTAATAATCTTTTAAAAAAATCTATAAATTAGGCTACGATAGAAGTTATGTGCTAATGCAATCTTTTATTTTGCCTTCTTACCGAGTTTAATTTTTACCAACATTCATAACGCACCTCAGCAGGGGATTTACGAATGCTTGAACGTGGAGAAAGGCGTTACATCGCGCTAAGGATGTTATTCACAGATTGATCAACTCTTTATGCAAATGTTATTGCTTTGCAACAAATGTGGTCGGTTTGCCAGAAGATTCCTAGGCTTCTTATTTCTAGTGTGTTTTTGTTTTTGTTTGTGTGTGTTGTCATTTCCTTTGGTAAGTTAGCTAAGTTTTTAATACGTAATCTGGGTGACAGATTTTATGGAACAATTCCTGCACGATTTTGATTTCTCCCTAAGTATGCAATACCGACAAGTGTGTATTTTTATTTCTCTAAGTAATTGCGATGTTGAACAAGTACATAATTGTTTTGAGCAAGGACCCATAGAGGAAGCACATATTTAGGAATTTCCACGAAATATACATCCATAAAATACCTAAATAAAAAAGAGGGGCTGTAAAAATAATATGTAAACATTGAGACGATTGTAGAGCCTCCTGTCTTCATCAAAATAGATATAACAAGCATTTGTAAGGCAGTTAACAACAGGCTGCTGGAAACTCATATCATCATAATCATCTACTAATATTTTACCCACAAAGTATTATGGGGCCAAAATAAGCAACAAGTAGTATCAACTTACACAAACCGAATAAACATAACAGTAGTACTAAGTTCAAGAATTGACACATCACAAATATCGGGACCGATAGCACAGCTTGTTCAAAAAGGAGAGGCTCCACACATTTAATACCTCCCGGTCACCATTAGGCAGCGTGAAGAAGGGTCAAGGTCGCTGTTGTCCTTTGCTATCCTTCTAACCACAATCATAACATCTTCAGGCGTCAGTACCCCAAGCTCAGAAACCGCTTTGTATAGCCTCTCCCAGTTAGAATATATGGTGAACTCATAGCCAATTTTGCAAGCTATTTTAGAGAGACTCCCGGTGGTCGTGTCGCAGAACTTACCCATCAAGTCTACCATTGCTTCACCGGTTGTGTCAGCGCTCACCTTCCTTTTTTTCTTTTCGCTCGACCTTTCAGATGGGTTCGAGCTCTCCGGCTCACCTACAGTAGTAGCTTTTGTGGCAGGTGACATCGTCCCATCGTCATCCGAATACGTCTTATTACGGGCGCTTACTCTACCTCCGCATTCTGGCTCTGTGCTAACAGCCACAGTTGCGGCAACAGCAGCCCCGACATCCTCCACCATCTCTCATGCTGCACGGTCCTTCCCAAACACCTCAGTCCAATCGTTAAACAGGGGAAATAACTTGTTAGGAAGCCTCTTGGCGTATGGGCCAGTCTACAAAGAATCAACATCAGTTGTTAGGATTCTCATTGTGAAAATTAATAAAATAAAAAAGCAAAGGAAAATCAGGTGCTAGCACCGCAGTATATATGAGATGATGATGGTGACCAAATAGCATACCTTCACGTAGTTATTCCACACGTTCTCGTCATGCACGAAGAACATATGAGTAGCCTCTATCCAGGTGAAACCCGAACGACTAAGGATAGTCTGGATGGTCCCATGAGCTTTCTTCCACACATAGATTTTTCAGCTGATGTGGGGCTCTGCTTTCAGATCAGTCCTAGGTAAGGTCCTTTTCATTATCTTCTCCAAGTACCCTAGGTACCCGCTTCGAAAGCCATTTTTACTTTTCCAGCCCTCAGCGACGATCTCCTTCAGGGCATTGACTAGTATCTTCTCCTCAAGAACCGACCAGGACCAGCGCTGACGTGAAGGCCCTGACACGTTGCTACGAGTCGATCCAATGCTCATGCTATCACTATCCATGGTTCCTGATTCCTGATTCCTGCTAAAATATTAGTTGTAGTGGAAACTGAAACCATCAGCCATAAGACAATATAATTGACCAAAGTAAATTATTTTTCAAAAAGCATTAGATAAATGGCAGCAACAGAGTACTTTCTTTAGAACATGATGAAATAGGGATTACAATATCAAAACACAAGAAATTGTTTGGAAGCTAAAATACAGAAACGCCGGAATTAGTTTAACATAACATATTAGTAGTCGGAGCAACTCAACCTTCTAGGTACGCGGACGCTCTAATATCATAGTTGGTAAAGCAAATTATTACACAAGGGGGGTACAAGTCATCAAGCATTCTAAAAAACAAAAAGCAGATCACATGATTGAGCAAGAGAGGAATATTGGGCGCTGGCCTTGCACGTATCCTAGATGCACCTCTCGTTATACATATCAGTGGCAAGGTTATCTCTCCAGGCACTCCACTCCGGGCTAGTCTCAACTACATCGATAAAATGATCGTCGTAACATCATTCACGTAGTCTGGGGGGACATCAACCTCTATAGGATCGTACGGCATATTTCTACGAATGAAATTATGAAGGAGGCAACATGCCATTATCATGCGATTCTGAACTTTGATGGGGGTAGAAAGAGCTACTACGAAGCACACCCCATCGCTTCTTTAGCACACCAAAAGCTCTCTCTATCACGTTCCATGCCTTGTAGTACTTCATATTGAAGTACTCTTCCTTATTGCGGGATGGGTACTACCGGCTGCCCACTCGTCTACGTGGTACCGAGCTCGTCTGTGAGGGCTAAGGAATCCTTCGCCGTTCATGTAACCATTATCACAAAGATAATAGTTTCATGTATATGTGAAAAAGAGATATACTTAGGTCATCTATCAAGAAGCATTAACTCATACAATCCCTAAACTTCTAGAAAGAAAACATACCACGAGGAATTTAGAGGCCGTTTGGACGAGTATGGCGTCCCTTAGTACCCTTGAATCCACTGCGCTCCCCTCCCAACCACTCAACATATATGAAATTCATATTTATATTACATACAGCAAGGACATTGACTGAAATATGCCCCTTTCGATTACAATATCGACCATTAGTGAACTTGGGCACAGTTACATTCACGTACGTGCCATCCAAGGCACCAAGACACCCCTGCAATGTCCAAGTAGATACATCAATAACACATAAGAATTTAAATGAAGCAATAAAAAACAAAACAAAAAATTATTACCTTTAAAGATTTCCATCTGTCATTTGTACACGAGTTAGTAACAGGTTTCGGGTCGACAAGAAGTAATGGATGAACCTTGATCACAACATTAAGGACATTATGGAAGTGTTTGCTTATGGTGCGGGTGGAGCATTTGTAGTTGTCCTTGACAACTCTATTTTTTGTGTGGTGCGCTAAAATGGTCAAGAATTGGGCTAGTTGCTCAATTGTGGTACTATTCCTAGTTGCCTTTAAACCACCAGAAGTTTCTAATAGAAATAACAAGCGAGAGAAGGTCGATCTATTTATACGTAAGTAAATTAAACAAGCCTCGTCGGTAAGTCCTATTACACGACGTATATAGTTTATGCATCCTGGTATCATACCAAGGATACTATATTCCCTCCTAAACTATGACTGCAGTCATCCCCTCATTGCTTCCCTTCTATGAAAGTAATAGACATTGACCATTGCCATGAAATTGACACAGGTGTTCATTATTTGTTGGAGTACAATGAATATCTCATCATTTTGTTCGTGCTCGACACCTCTACGTTTACGGTAAATGCATGTTACAAGCATAAATTATCAAAGGCCAAGGGAAAATTGAAAGATCGATATTAATATTTACTATCAAGTATCTCATACGCGCAGGAATCATAAATCACCAAAATAAACCATGTGTGGCAAGACAAAAGTATGCACATAACCCCCAATTCATAAAAATGCCCGTCAAGCAAATGCTGACCTATACATTCTGTAATTCGTATATCACATGGTATTCACACATATGCTGAGTAAAACAAGTAAAAGGATTACAAATAAAAAAATAACAGAAGTATAGATTTTCATTTCAAATTCACATATTTGTTTAAAAAACCCGAAGGCTCAGCCAACCTATCGACGATATTGCCGTATCCACACACCAGACAGAAGGTGAGAAGAAGTAGGATTACCTTCGATTGGAAAATCAAAGAGCGGCTGCAGCTTCGGTGGGAGAGCTATAAACCCTAGTGGCGCCTCAATGGTATGGTTTTGAAATAAGTCGTGGGTAAAACCTAATTTGGTAGAGAGGATACATGTAATAAATGCACTTAATCCCTAAGGACCAATTTGATCCGAGGGGGATGGCAAGACCAATAATCACAAAGTTGATCCCAAATAGTGCTGCAAATCCTGGGGTTGCGGGATTATCTGCTTTTGGCGGTCGTATGAAGTAAACAAGGGAATTAGTGGGACTAATGTGCATAATGCCCCTGAAACAGCCGTTGTAAACACACCCTTATGGAATTGACATTTACTGGTTTGTTCCATGTATGAATTGCATTAATCCTTGGTTGGTGACCCATTTTTGATGTATTTCCCCCCTTGTTTAGTCTTTCCTTGTAGTCACCTACCACTGGATCTGACATATCCATCCTTGGGATCCCTTCACCCCTCTCGGTGTGTCCCATCTGTATGGACCAATTTAATCCTTTGGCTAGTGACTCTTTTCTTTGATTGCATTTACTTTCATGTTGTTGGCCGGTGGGAACCTCACCACTATGTGGTGGTACAATGGGGGGGGGG
>JAUEKW010116232.1:0-12125 GCA_032274785.1 Ajuga reptans
ATACTTGTTCACTTTCCAAGTTAATTACTATATCATTTTCCTAATTGAACACTAATTCAATATATTTTCTTGAAGTATTTATATATATATATATATATATATATGTGTGTGTGTGTGTGAGACAAATGAGGCTGTTAAAATTATTGTCATAATATATTGTTAGAAATTTCACTCGGCTTTGTTCTTGTGCGACACTTCCCACAGTTCTCAATCCTGCACCTCTGCAATTTCGCTCGGCTAGGGTTTCAAATTTCAGTTCCCCCAATCCAGAATTCAAATTCCATGGCGTCACATAACCATCTCGATGACGTAAGCTTTTATACGGTCAAGCTTTCTATCCCTGCTGTCCTGTATTGTGGTTTTTCATTGTTTCGTTTAATTTTGGGCATAATTTTGGGAAATTGCAGGAAGATGATTTCGGAGGCGATTTTGCGGGGGGAGTTGCTTCAAGGCGTCCAGGTTTTAAGAATAATTGAGTTAAATAATGTTTGTAATTATCTTTGTTTATGCTTTTGCTGATTTTGAGAACGTGGTATTGTTTATTAGGTAATAATAAGAGAAGCTTTGGAGATCTTGATGATGACGAAGACGATATTTTTGGATCAAAGAAGGTGCATTTTACTTCTGTTACTGCTCTGGAAGTTTGAGTTTTCTGCTGTATCTTTTCATATTTGTTACACTTAGCTTTTGCCTTGTATAATTTTTTTTTTCTTTTTTTTTTGTGTGTTTATCGTTCAACTCATGAATTATAGTTAGCATAGACTATCTCCAGCAAGTGAATACATTATTAGAGTATTGGTTTTAGATGACTAGTTTCAGGATGTTGAGGGGGTATGATTGTAGTGCTATATAGTACTTATATCAGCATTCCAATTATTAATGTTGCAATACTCTCTTATAAAAACACTACAATTAAAACTGGTACTGAAGTGATACTCCTCTTACATATTGAATAGTGTAAGTTGTCACATTGGGTCTTTCTTTTTCTTGTTCTATATAATTTCATGTGACTATTCTGATTCTTGTCCATTTGTTGGACTTTCCTGAGTGTTATCCAGGGCTACTGAGCACAACATGTAACTTTTTAGTATTGCCTTTCTTCATTTTTTTTATGTGTTAGTATGATAATTTACGTTTCAACAAAATACTAAAATGGAATATCCAGGGCTGGAGGCTTCTGCCTTCAGCGTCTGTGTTCTAAAGAGGCCTTTTCTGTAGGATAATAGTTGTGTATACTGGGCTGAGACTGGAAAACAAAGTGTACTCTTAGCCTGTACAGTAAAATTCATGAATAAAGTTTTAGAACTTTTTGTAGTTTCAGCTGGCTAACAGTTTTGTGCTTCTCCAAATGGATTTGTGGGATTCTAGTTATTTAGTTGCCACCAGTCTAAAACTTAAATCCAAGTCGTAAGGAATTGGCTGTCAGAATAAATACTAAAGACTTTGAGGCAGTCCTTCATGTATGATAGCTTCACTAGTTTGTTTATCAAGCAAATAGATTATATGTAGAAATTTATGCTGTCCTTTTCCAAAATGAGCCTATAATATATATAGCTAGGTGATACTTTATATAACTTCTTCTTGGTTTGCTTTAATTTTGGGAAGCCTTGTCATATATGTTTTTTTTTTCTTTTGTTTTTTTGTTTTTTCTTCATTCATGCCGGAACAAAATGAAATAGTGACTGGTGCATTAGTGAATATTCTTGTTCATTTTGTTGGGTTCATGTGCCTTTTGTCTGCTAGCATATGGTTATGTCGATTCAAATTTGACTCTATATTTGTTTATACTTTAGGCTAACCTGAAAGTAGAAGAAACTGCACCTGGAGTGGCAACTGGGATGATTTTGTCTCTTCGTGAGAGGTATTGCTCCTTATCACATATGAAGATCTGTTTCTTTGAAATGAAGTGGACACAAGAAGCTTGTGGTCATCTATCTGTTTAATACATATAGCTTTACCTATAAGACTTATGACAACGTTATCTGGCTCTTCTTTTGCAGTCTCAAGAACTGTCAAGATGAACTTTCAAGATGCCAGGTATATATTCTTTCTAGTCATACTAATTCTTTTTCTTCTATCTTCCTATGCGTACAATTGTCCACCTCCTTGCCACTTGTGTTCTTTTGGCATCTTCTTCCTTCAGTAGGAGATTCTGCTTCTGACAAAAATATTCACAAGGATAATTACATAGAACTCATTTGTGCATGATTTGGTCAAGTAGGTAATGCAACAGGGATATTTCTTAACTGGTACCTGTTTTATGATCTTGTTGTCACTTCAGGCAAAACTTGAAGATACTAAGTCTGAGATTCAACAGTGGCATTCATCTTTCCAGAATGAATCTTTTATACCCCAAGGCGCAACTCCTGGTTTGTTCCTCTTGTGCTTTATGTCAATTTAGTTATTAAAAGCTCTCATCGCTTATTTTTATCTTTTTTTTTTTTTTTTTTTTTTGTATTTTGTCATTTGTGTGAATTTGTTTTCCTACTTCTTGCTTAGGACCAAAATACGTAATTAACTACCTTCAAACTCTGAGGACCTCTGAGGAGTCTCTACGAGAGCAAGTACGTTTGGAATATGATACACCTTGTATTTGCAAGTTTGTACTTGATGATCTTTTTACTCATGCTTTATCCTTTTTGTTATAGCTTGAGAAAGCAAAGAAGAAAGAAGCGGCATTCATCGTGACATTTGCAAAACGAGAGCAGGAGATAGCTGAATTGAAGGTGAGAGTGAGTTAGTTATGGTTGCATCTGCAAACCCACATGCATTTCATCTTGTTGTCTCTCATGTTAGGTTGAAGGGGGCGCTTATGTTGAATAGTGTTTATATTTTGATAGTCAGGAATTTCTGTCCATTCCTGATAGTTTGTGTGGTCAAGAGTTTGGCTTGTGGTATACTATATAATCTCTTTGATTGGCTTGTGATGGATTATTAATGATATGTTAATGTTAATATCTTGTACAAATTACTTGCTAGAGCACCAAACTAAGTTTCTTTTGTTATGTCATATATGATGATGTGTAAATTACTGTTTAAGTAGAGCTAAGTATCCCCATTGGCTGTTGTGCCCTAATCCAGCTACTTACTGTACTTCTGACTTCTGTGCAGTCTGCTGTTCGAGATTTGAGAGCTCAGCTGAAACCACCATCGATGCAGGTACACTAGAAACTCTTCTCTTCCCATATAGCTTTCATGTTGTTGCACGGCCATCACTCTCAAAGAAAAGTAAAGAATGGGAAATGGATATGTGCAACTTTGTTTTTCCTTTTAATGCTCCAAATAGTGTTTTTTTGGTTAATTATTATTATTTAAGCAAAGCAAAAGAAAAAGTAAAAAAGTTGCCATATGTAGTTTTTAAAAGTGGTGAAACTAGTTTTCTTGAGTTAGGAAAGTGAGAGAGAAGCAAAACGGTTTAATTCAACTAGTGATGCATCATTTAGTTTTTTGTTGTTGTAATTTTCCTTTGTTTCTAAAGTGATGAACCTGACAGGCAAAGAGATTATTGCTAGACCCTGCTATCCATGAAGAATTCACAAGATTAAAGGTGCTCCTTCTGAATTATACAACTGAATCCCTTACTTTTCAGAATTATATACTGCCTTTCTACATGATTTTCCTAGTTTCTCATTAGCTGTTGATAAAGGCCTTTGGTCTTGCTTATGCTTGTCCTAATCTAAACATAGTCCTGATTGTCTTCTGCTGCTGTAATGTTATTGAAACTAACAGGTTATATGAACGAGTTATACCAATCACCTGACTAATGGAAGGGACCTATGCTCTTGAATACTGTTGCTAACACGCTAGTGTGAATCTGGATTATTTTACTTTTGTAATTGCTTTTTGTGGAGTATGATAGAGAAGAAAATCTTGTGTTCAAGTTTTTGTATACGAAAATTCTTGTCAGTAGAAGAAATGATCATGTCATGTTGCTATATGTAATGTGGATTTGGCATTACTGATCTAAATTCTGTAGTATTTTTGTGAGTGCTAATTGTGTTAGCTTAATTTGTGGGGAACTATATTTAAAATCTGACGCTCTATTTTTACTGTCACATGTGGAGTTGAAATCATACAATATTGAAGCCAAATAAGGACTCGTATATCTCGCTTCTTGCTGACTAAATTTTGAATGCGTTTTGTATAACTGTATTTGTTGTCACCACTTCAAAATTTGCTGTCCATTTTACATTATTGTTCGATTATTTACCCTAGGCCATCACTCTCCTTTAATGATAAGTTGTCTATCAGACATGTGCAGTAGACATGTGCAGTAGACATGTTAAGACATACATATTTTCCTATGAAGCTTATTCCTTCCGGAACTACTCTTTTGTCAGAGTTTGGTGGAAGAGAAGGATAAGAAAATCAAAGAGTTGCAAGATAATATAGCTGCTGTCAGCTTCACCCCACAAAGTAAAATGGGGAAGATGTTAATGGCAAAATGCAGAACCCTGCAGGAAGAAAACGAGGAGATTGGTAACCAAGCTAATGAAGGAAAGGTACTTGAATCGTATCTATCAAATTTTATTTTTCCACTTCACCCCACGGTCAACAATATTATTCTTGTGTTCCTTTTTTTTTTTTTTTTTGATGATTTTCTTGGGGTGTTATTGGTAGATGCATGAGCTGGCGATGAAACTCGCTCTACAGAAATCTCAAAATAACGAACTGAGAAATCAATTTGAAGGTTAGTTTTTACGCAGTCTTTCTGACAATATTTGGTGCTGTATGTGTGTACTGGGACTGAATACACAGCTTATAGGCACATTGTGTGGTTTCTCGATTTTTCTTGCCTTTGTTCCCATTACTAATTGCTGAATCACTGGATGAGAACATTGTTCTGTAATATCCTGTTAAAAAATGTATTTCCAGTTCACTGTCTTATTTGCCATTACCTAACGCCCCCCTCCCCCCGCAGGACTATGCAAGCAAATGGAGAAAATGACTGGCGACGTTGACAGATCAAATGAGCTGGTACTCTTCTGTTCCATTTTTAAGACGCTCTAATTTCTGAAATCAACTTAATACGGAAGAATATTCGTATCGACAGAGTTAAACAGGGATACCTAGTGCATGTTGGAAACATCAGTAGATTCATTAGTTGTTTGATGCTGAGTTGAAAACCTGATGTGAGTTGTTGCAGGTGGTTATCTTGCAAGAAAAACTAGAAGAAAAAGATGACGAGATTCGACGATTAAAGCAGAAGCTGCAAGAAAATGGCAATCTGGAGGAGCAGACTGGAGTGCCCACTAGTGACAATGACAATGACAATGACAATGATGATGAAAAACTTCCTGAAGTGCAAATTGAAAATTAATTTTGTTGAATCACTGTAATCTGTGGATCATAAACAGTTAGGAACCATATGTTTCCCCCCTCATTTCTGGTGTAATATATTTTAGTTGATTCGTACCATCCTTCTCATATACGTGATAGGAGTGGCAAATCGGATCATTGGGTTGGCTTCGTGCTCGATTTCGGGTTGATCCGGGTTATATATCAAAATTGATTTGATATATATAGGTATCATATTTTAAGAGAAATTATTGATTTTAGGTCGATTCGGTTTAGAATCCGAGTTAATCATGTTCGTAGGTTGATTTCGAGTTTCTCTTAGTAAATACGAGTTGGGTCGGGTTCTTGTTTGTCATGTTGGGTTAAGGGACTTTCACCTCTAATACGTGATCTTTATTATGTTTGAACCTTGTTTCTTTCATTATCATAAACTGTTGAATATAGTGGTATAATGTACATTTTAGTAATCGATGAAATAAAATTTTCTTTCGAAACACATCATCATAACTTTGATTTCATGACGAGGGCAGACGATATGGATTATGATTTTGTTTCATTGAACATGAAATAATTTGGTTTTTGGAGATATTCGTGTTTTGCTTTGGACTGATTTAAGTTTATATATTATGTAATACTTTGGTCAACTTAATCAATATATAATCCTTTGTAAGTGGGTGATTGCCATCTTTACCCTTAAAAAATTTGTTAAACTCATTAATTTTTCTATTGACATCAAAGTATTAACATGATTTTATAGGAACATCAAAGTAACATCTATGGATAACTAACTTTAACTTTTCAAACAGAACTCTTTATGTGACAAGAAATAATTTTGATATACGACTCTTTTTATGGAACGGAGGGAGTAATACTTTTTGTTATATAGTATAAGTTATAAAACTGTCAAAATACATTAAGTTCTTAAAGGACATTTACCTTCACTAAAGTGATCTTATCTCTAACCCTTGAATTTAGTAATTCACTTCATTTTACGAGATTTTAACACATCAACTAGTGGAACGAAGGCCTATATTATTTGCGAAAATGGTTCGAAAACCAATTTATTCACAAGGGTGGTATACAGTGTTCTAATTAGTCTCCTTTCTCATCATACATGATTACTCGTTTCACTTTAACAGCCTCAATAGGTCTGTAATCTGCAAAAAGATGAAAAACGATCCAAAAAAGAAAATAAATGCTACATTAAAAGAAGCAAAAATAGTTAAATTCACTTTCTTTTTTTTTTTGGCTAGGCTTTTCTTGCATTACTTTCTTCTAGCATCCTCCCAACCTAAACCCGCAGTTCCTTTATTTCCGGTTGCTTGTAGAGGTTCCGTCAAGCCCTTCATGCTATGGCCGAGCGCCTCCCCCTATACAAGAAAACATCAGACACAGACCGGATGTTAGCATGATCAATGTTGATTTTGCCAGTCCAGAACACAATGCGATAAAGCAAGCCGAACTCATACTATACAACTAACTTCTTTTGCTATCTAAATGAAAAATAAAAAAATTACCTCCTTCCAACCCATGCCTTGTAGAATTTTCCTAGCATAACTTCCTTCACCAAATGATATGCTCAATGACTCAGCTGCTGCTTCTTCAGGTGGTAAAGTAGGAGATGATGGAAGAAAATCAGAACCAACGTTTGAGTTTTTTTGCCCGGGGCCCACACCAAAGCCACCATGCAGAGCTCGCCTCTCAGCAGCTCTATCCCGGTATTTATGATCCTAAAATAGAAAACCACAGAGATCAAGAGAAAGAGATGTATTACAAATATCACTTTGAACTCTTATATCAGTAGTCTGTTTATACTAGATGAGGTTGGCAATAGCTTGGTGGTTTTTTACCTTCTTAGATGGGGAAAGCTGAACTGATGACAAAGATTTGTCCTTTCGAACGACAGGGCCTTCAGAGCTTTGGGATTCAGACTGCTGATCGGATTTTGGCAGCTTCTCTTCATGGTTTTTGACGGATAACTGTGGAAAGCCCCAATCTTTAGTAGGATTGGAAGCATCATAAGCCGACAAGGACGCCACATATTGCAAGCTTGGAATCTTTAATCTGTATATGCGGCCTGTGAGAAGGAAAAAACACATGTTTAATTAATTGATAGCCTGGTGAATATCTCTGTAAGCACTAAGCACAGACATGTTTGCTGATCATTAAAGCATAATTACAGCAAAAGAATATTATATTAATATTTGACTTTAATAATCATGACAGGAGCATATAGAGGCAAGCCTACCAAATAATGCTTGACATCTAATGATCTATATCTCCAGCTCCTAAATCCTAATACATGATTCTTGTGCACAAAGGGCCGGAGATATCTACTTTTGATGTTTCCAGAAGTTTATGAATATTGTGCCAAGGTGCAATTTTACCCTCGCATGTTTCTTTTGTTGAACCCCATATCCCCATCACACTTCGAGCTACAAGTGGACAGTGCATTTTAGTAAATCCACCAACCTGATCTTCCTAAGCGTAACTTACTCTGGTCCTTCCCCTACTATATGGTTCAGTTTCACATGATCCTTGAACAAAGAAAATCTGAGCTGCTAATTGAGAAAAAAGAAAATTTAAATCTTTCACTCAGATGTATAGCACAGATGTGATGTGTACAGGCATTTAGAATTGGTTTCCTGAACCACTTTTATCGCAGTATAACCATTCACAAGCATAAGTTACCAGTATTTCAAGAATATATACATTTATCTTAAGCTGTCAAATGACCTAAGAGTACAACTTGTCTAAGTTGTGCATTTGCTGGCAAAGGTGATGAGAGGGCCACATTGGCAACATAATGCAAATTACTTGCTGTGTGTTTGCCCATACCACCAGAAGATAGGCAGATAACTTATATAACAATTTTCATAAATTCTTAGTGCTCTCATATGGAAGGAATCTACAAAGCCTGTTGGCGGGTGAGGTTCGGGATCTCTTGGCATTTTTATCATAAAAATAATAAATCCAACGACTAAGCTTCATTCCATCCAGATAAAATGATAAATAAATAACTGCGATTTAAAGGAAGCGAGAAAACAACAATTTGAAATTGTTAAAAGTTATTTGAACAATATTGGCTAAGTAACAGTATATTTCTCGTCAAAAAAACCTTCTCCAACAGTTGACAAAAAGAGAATGGGACAACAGGCAAACCTGACGTCACTCGTACCATATCAAGGTGCGTTTCACAAACTGGTGCAGTTTTCAGCATACCACCACCTGAAGGCACAGAGGGATGAAGCTTGGCAGAACGCTTTCTCAATCTGCCAACCAGCCTTGCCACCTCTGTCTTTCCATCCTTTTTCGTCCCTCTAACCAAAGCCCAATCCCATAAATCCACCGCTTCCAAACCTGACATCCACTCTTCATCTGATTGAGTCGATTGACTAACTTGACCATATTGAGCAAGCCAATTTTCTTCTTCCGGAGATATACCTGAACAGGAATGAGCACTCCAACCATCAATACGAACTTTGACAAATTAGGAAGATCACTCAGCTAGGTGCAGATAAATCATATAATGTGATTCTACTTTTGTCCATCGACCTTTTCTTATCCTTCCGTTTGTGTTCTATAGTGCCTAATAATGGGCTTCCTTGATAATGATAACTAGCTCATTTTGTCTCTTTTAGTCACTTATTTTATCTGTGGTCGAAATATCTTTTCTAGATTATTATATTACTGAATATGGGAAATCGTTGGAATTTTCCGAATAATGGAAATATTGATAGAAAAGGAGTTCTTTCGTCCCTAAATCTCAATAACACCCGCTCCTTACATGTTTCGGTCATTATTCAAACTTGTTTGATGAGTTGCGAACTTGAGATGTATGAAAACATGATTTTGCATTATTTCTTCAGTCTAATTTGAAGTGGAGTCAGTCTATTTCTGTCGTAGTTACATTTCCGGTAATCTATTGGTACGTCTAGCAAAAAAAGTTGAAGAGCATTAACATGCTTTCACTCAAACTTCATAAAACATGAACTATTGCTGAGGAAACACAAACAGTCAAATAAGATTGCTATATGGCTCAAGATACGGTTACAAATGTCTGTAAGATGAGGCAGCACCAAATAAGAGAATTAAGTTTAAGGAGTAAACGCCCATGATCCTAACTCCTGGTCTTACCTATGGATCTTAAAAGAACAAGGCAGTAATTTCAAGTAGCACATACCTTCTTCAAAAGTTCTCTCACCCAAATTCTTCCAAAAATCAGGATCATCAGGCACCCATTCGCCCTCTTCCAGTTCTTCAATATCATCATCTCCTGCACATTGACAAATAAGAACTTGTAAGACCCACTTGCAGTGCGCGGTGAGCCTACTCCAATCACCTATTAAAAGACCTCTCCCAAGCCATGGTTGCGGCATTTATTTACCCGTGTCATTACTTTCCACGGGCATCGTCATGTCAGAAGCAGCAGCATCGGTTGCTTGGTTGCGATAGCCAGATAGATACATATCAATAAGAGTGTCTTCCAGCCTGCATATGACCTGTGGTTTAGGCATCTACAGTGCTCAACAATATTTCACGGGATATTGATAAAGATGGATTGAAACTGATGTGCAGACCATTCTGATGGTGGAGGCGGAAAATCCGATTGCTCATTGTCGTTGCATGCCAAGGGGTCTGTCTAGATACAATCAAACAATAGCATATCATAAATGGGGAAGAAAAGACGAAATGCATAGCTAAGAAATATACATTACTGCCTACATCAAGCAGTTTGTACTACAGAAAATAATGACAGTTATTGGAACAGAACAACACATTCTACATTCTACATCATCACCTTTCACAACTAACCAAATGTAGGCATCTCAAAATCAAACATAAGCAATTCGTTTTATAAAAACGGGAAACAGCAACAGAAAATCACGGTTATCTTGTAAAATATTTGAGAAACCAATACAAAAGATATACTAATTCACCTAGGGAAGCCTCATTTGAACCTTGTTTTCCTTCCATTCGAGCCTCAGAAGTTTCTCCTTGGCTATTATTATAATCCGTTTCAGGTTGATCCCCTGCCTGTGATAAATACAATTACAAAATTTCACCTTGAGTGTCTACAAAGAACTTACATCTTCAGCATAAATCCGAAACGTCACACTGACATTTTTTTTTTTTTCTTTTCCTTGTAGAGAGACAGAGAGAACTTACAAATTCAGCATAAAATCCAAACGTCACACATACATTCTTCTTTTCTTGTCTTTTTTCTTCTTCTTGTAGATAGATAGATAGAGAGAGAGAGAGAGAGAGAGAGAGAATCTAATACCCGATTGGACTCAAGAAGCACATATTTCCCATCTTCAAATTTGTAATACATTCCATCACTGCTGCTATAATACCATCCTGCTAGTGGATCATGGTAAAACCCAGTGCTGCACCCAAATACGAAAGCTCAAAACCTATTTCCCCCCAAATTAATTGCAACTCCTGATTTAGGGATACAAGAATTACGAATGCATACCAAAAAAGTTATATTTAAATTGACGGATTGAAAGATTAAATTCCTAACTAAAGTGCGAACGCTGTTAAACAATCAGAACAATTTGGTAGCACAAAATTAATGAATATAAAGACCAAATTCTCGAGATTTAATTGAATAATAGAAACCTGGCATGATAATAAAGCTTAGAATTATCGTCCCACTCGAAGCCGCAATCAGTTTCTTGTTGGAGATTTTCCCCCGCCATGATTTAGCTTTCAGCTTTCACCTCCCTTCTAAACTTTGTTCCAGTGATCACGAGACTCACTTGTAGGTGATAAGCTACGTGAATGTGATATATCATTTATACCCTTGTATTTATATATTAACTACTACCATATCGATATGCAATTCTCAGAATGTCATATATCTAGCTAAATATAAACATATGACATATGATTATGAATGTAAACGGGTTGGGTCGATTCAAGTTGAGTCGAATTCATTGTTGTTCAAATTTGTTTGAAATATAATCGAACTTTCAATATTATGTTTGGGCGAGATTGAATGAGCCTTAATCGAGTCGAACACGAATTGAACTCGAGTCGAGCACCATAAGCACCTACTCGGCATTCTTGAAACTTTGAGTGAGGAATTTCGTCGAACAGTTGGAGGACGTGAACCACAAACCACATGTATCTAAGGTTGGGGAAAAGGTGGTGAACATGGTTTGGCATATGGATGCCCGTGGATAATCTGGTGGGAAATGTTGCAAGACTGGAAGCTTACAGGTGGTGCCACGGTGGCTCCGCCACGTCGGAAAAAGTCGAATCTGTGAAGTGAGTATTCTGTGTAGAAAAAGTGGATTCATGTGGATGCCATGCTTATGCTTGAAGTTTAGGACATGATTGTATCCAACATTGTTTGATGATATCAATGGAATTCATTTTATTTACGTGTAGAGATGTCGTAAAAATTACGAGACGTTAGTTGGGCTATATAGTAGGACCTAGTGACTAGTCGAGTTTGAGACGGGGCTAAGAGAAGAATTGAAAATAAAATGTAGACGACTAATAAAGGCCTAACACTTAGGTGGGAATTAGTTTGAGATTTTTTAAGTTTTTGAATTTAAAATTGTGCTGACTCTGACTTGGATGATAAATGTAAAGGGAAAAGTTTAAAATTTAAAATTTAGAATTTATGGAATTTCAGGTTTTTTTTTTTTTTTAATTTGTAAGGTAGTTTAATTTAAATTAAAGTGGTGTGGCCACCAATGCTCCTTGTCCTTGCTGGTTAAGTGCTTACTTATAAAGCATAAGGTCAAGGGTTCAAGTATTGGTAGAGAGAGAGAAGAGAGAGTGAAGCAGATGAGGTATTCTAAAATACCTCT
>JAUEKW010116342.1:0-12122 GCA_032274785.1 Ajuga reptans
TATGAATGTTATGAATTTTACCAATGTTACGAATGTTACTTTATGTAACCTGATACGCACACTATGCGTATATTATACTTTATTTTCTTTATATTTAATTGTGACAAACTGAACCCCACGAGCTGGAGGTAGCTCACCCCATGGTGGAGATGGATGTAAATAGTGGAAATAAATGAATTTTATGTTTTAAAGGTTTTATTTTTATAGCACTATAAAACAATTTGCTTCCGTATTTATTATGGTTTGACGAATAATTCTATTTAATTTGTGTGACATCTTTATGAAAAATAAATGTTTTTAACGGCCTAAAAATTATTATTGTTTTAATCAGTATTAAATGTTTGGTTTTGGAAAATTTTACTATCTTAGAGTTTTATCTTGAAATAAAAATATTACTTTAGAATTTTATTTATTTAGAAAATAAAATTCCTTCTAAAAATTCGGGCTGTTACAGCAACGGACTATGGCAATGTTACCAAACGGGCAGTCGGTTATTCTTTTTGTGATTGTGACAGCAAAATCCTGGGAACTTGAATGCGCATTTGGAATCAAATTGCAGCTGAAGGATAGTTTGGAAGCTGGTTTCTTGCTCAACAGAATTGGTAGCTTTCACAACAGATTTCATAACGGTTATAACAGCCACATAACCGTTATATTCTATTTGTTAGTTGGCCAATTTCAGTTAGTTAGTGTAGGGTGTTTTTCTATTTTTCTACTGTATATATAGTGTAGGGATCAGATGTATCAGAGGAAATTCATCACCTGTATACACATACACAGTAGATTGATTACGGATAGGGAAAAGGGCTAGAAACACAACACAACACACGCCACATATCAGTTAGGATCAAGGCAGTGAGTGAGTGTTCTTGTGAATGTTCTTGTTGTGGTTTAGCAGCGGGGTTTTCCTGTAATTCTTCTTGTGGTTATTAGTAAAGTTTTGGTGACCCTCCCGTGGATGTAGGCACAAGTCGAACCACGTATATCCTTGTGTCCATTCATTTATTTCTGTTTTAGTTTTGCATTGCACATAAAATTGTTATTGCACATTAGGTCTTTGTCTTTTAGTTTAGTTGAGAATTCTGCTGTAGTAATCTTGATCTTACAACAAGTGGCGCTGTCTGTGGGAAGGGGCAGAGAGATTACACCATGGCAACAGCTAAGTTTGAGACAGAGAAGTTCACATGTAAGAATGATTTTGGATTATGAAAAATTAAAATGAAGGCCATGTTGATCCAACAAGGGTTATGGGAAGCCCTCAAAATGAACGATGATCCGAGAAAGGGAAGAAGGATGAGAATGATAAAGAGGATCCATTGACAAATCAGAAACTGAAGGAGATGCAAGAGAGATCACACAGTGCAATCATACTTTGCCTAGGAGACAAGGTTCTTATGGAGGTAGCTCATGAAGATTCTGCAACAGGCATTTGGGCTAAACTGGAAAGCATGTACATGACTAAGTCATTGGCAAATAGATTGTTCATGAAGCAAAGATTGTACTCTTATAGGATGATGGAAGATAGAGGCATAGGAGACCCTCTGGATGACTTTAATAAGTCATTGGATGACTTGGAAAACATTGATGTCAAACTGAAAGATGAGGATGAGGCCATTATCCTATTGAATGCCTTGCCAAAATCTATTGATCACCTTAAGGATGCTATGCTCTATGGAAGAGAAGGGAGTATCACCCTGGAAGAAGTTCAATCTGCACTCAGGTGCAAAGAGTTGCAAAGATTGAATCAGTGCAAGAATAACTCCATTGCAGAAGGGCTTGCAATCAAGCAGAAGTTCCAAAGGGGACATAAATCGAAGAAGCCTCTCTTAACTTCCAAGAAGTCTGTACTGCTTGGTAATGACCAGGTTTGCAAGATAAAATGAATAGGCAATATCAGATTGAAGTTGAGTGATGGATCAGTAAAACTCTTAACTGAGGTTAGATACATTCCTCAATTGAAGAGAAACCTGATATCTATTGGATTACTGGAATCAAAGGGGTGTTGTTTCAAGTCAGAAGCAGGAACTATACAAATTATGAGGGATTCCAAGGTTGTCATGCAAGGGGTAAGGAAGAATAGTCTCTACTACTTGATGGCAAGGACAGTGGTGGCAGAAGCTGAGCATGACAATGGTGATGACTCTAGTTTATGGCATGCAAGATTGGCTCGTGTGAGTGAGATGAGTTTGAATGAGCTATTGAAGCAAGGGTTACTCAGTAATAGCAAGAGTTTCAAGATCTAATCATGTGAGCAATGCATAATGGGGAAGAGTAAGAAACGTCCATACCCAACAAGTAAAGTAAGTTCACTTGCCCCTCTTGACTACATTCATTCTGATCTATGGGGGGCCTCTAGAACAGAAACATTGGGAGGGGCAAGTATTTTCTGAGCATTATAGATGACTACTCAAGAAAATTGTGGGTTTACATTTTAAAGTAAAAAACAGAAGCAATGGCAAGGTTTAATGATTGATATGTTGAAGTTGAGACATCAAGTGGGAAGGTTGTGAAGTGCCTAAGGATTGATAATGGCCTGAAGTTTGTCTCAGAAGATTTTCAAAGATTCTGTAAGGAGAAGGGTATCAAGAGACATAGGACAGTACCTAGCAACCCCCAACAAAATGGTGTGGTTGAAAGCATGAACAGAACAATTCTGAAAAGGGTTAGATGTCTGCTTTTGGGATCAGGATTGCAAAAGAAGTTTTGGGAAGAAGCTGTGGATACAACAGCTTATCTGATTAACAGATGTCCTTCATCTGTTAGGGACTTTAAAACACCAGAGGAATTATGGCATGGAAGACCACCAAGTTATTCACATATTAGAGTGTTTGGTTGTAAGGCTTATGCTTATGTCAAGCAAGATAAGCTGGAATCTGGAGCAGTTATATTTATAATGTTGGGTTATCCAAAGGGGGTAAAAGGGTATAAACTTTGGTGTTATGAACCAGAAGCAAGAAAGGTGATCATCAGCAGAGATGTGGTGTTCAAAGAGGATGTCATACCCTTCTTAAAGACAAAGGAGCCTGCAGTTGACAAGACTGTAAGTTTGGAGAAATCAGGATTTGAGGTGTAGCTTGATACCTCACAGAAGATATCAACTCAACCAGAGCAATAATCAGAAACAGAAGAGGATGATGACAGTGAGCAGACAGAAAATGCAACAAATAAAAGTCTGAGCAACTACATGCTGGCAAGAGACAGGAAGAGGACATATATACATCCACCTTTTACATTTGGACATGTTGATCTGGTCTCTTATGCTCTCAGCATTGCTGAGGATGGAGCTATGAGGAGCCTAGAAGCTATAAGGAAGCAATAAGTTCCATAGAAAGAAAACAATGGGTTATAGCCATGCAACAAGAACTGGAATCTTTAATAAAAAATAAGACATGGGTTTTGGTAAGAAAGCCAAAGAATAAAAGGCTGGTTAGCTGTAAGTGGATCTTCAAGAAGAAGATAGAATCTGCAGCACAAAAGAATATAAGATTTAAGGCAAGATTGGTTGCTATGGGTTTTACACAGAAGGAGGAAATAGATTTCACTGAGGTCTTCTCACCTGTTGTAAAATACACTTCCATAAGAATACTATTGGCATTAGTTGTTCAATACAAGATGTTTCTAGAACAGCTAGATGTTAAGACAACCTTCTTGCATGGAGATCTATAGGAAACCATCTATATGACTTAGCCATAGGGTTTTGTTTTACTAGAAAATGCAGATAAGGTTTGTATGTTAAAGAAGTCCTTGTATGGGCTAAGACATAGCTCAAGACAGTGGTATAAAAGGTTTGATGATCACATGTTAAAATTGGGTACACAAGGTCAGAATATGACAACTGTGTATATTTGAGAAAGGTGGAAGGAATCCCAGTAGCTTTCCTTTTGCTATATGTTGATGATATGCTAATGGCTAGTAAAAGCATAGATGAGATAAAGTCACTCAAATCAGATTTAAAATCTAAATTTGAGATGAAAGAACTTGGGGAGGCAAACAGAATTCTGGGCATGGATATAATAAGAGATGTTGGTGGAGAACTGTTGTGGTTATCTCAAAGGGACTATATCCAGAAGATATTGAAAATATTCAATATGGATGAAGCAAAACAAGTTTCCATACCTTTGGCCATAGACTGCAAGCTGAATGCAGAACAGAAACCTAAGAGTGAAGAAGACAGGAATGACATGAGGAAGGTTCCCTATGCTAATGCAGTAGGGAGTATAATGTACACAATGGTTTTCACTACACTAGACATGGCTCATGCTATTAGTGTAATCAGTGGATACATGTCTGATCCTGGAAAGGCACACTGGGAAGCTTTAAAGAAGGCTTTGAGATATTTTAAAGGAGCTTCAGATATTGGGGTGTTGTACAAGAAAGTAGAAGGAGTTGATGAAGATCTACTGGTAGGCTTTGTGGACTCAGATTATGCTGCTAATTTAGACAGCATGAGGTCTCAGAAAGGATACATTTTTACTCTATTTGGTTCAGCCATAAGTTGGAAGTCTACATTGCAACATGTGGTTGCTTTATCTACAACAAAAACTGAGTATCTAGCTATGACAGAGGCAGTGAAAGAGGGAGTTTGGTTGAAAGGCATTATAGCTGAATTTGGGATCATTCAGAGCATAATTTCCATTCATTGTGACAATCAAAGTGCAATACACCTCTCTAAACATCAAGTGTTTCATGAGAGGTCAAAGCATATTGATGTAAGGCTACATTTTGTAAGCGAAATGGTGAATAATGGAGTTGTAAGGATAGTGAAGGTTCACACCAGTGAGAATGCTGCAGATATGTTAACCAAGGCAGTGCCTGTTGCAAACTTTAAACACTGCCTGTCTTTGGTCAGTGTATTATCTTGTCCTTGAGGTATTAGTGCCCTGTAATGGGGCAAGGTTTTGGAGGGGAACTAGGAAAGAGAACTTGCTGATAGTTTTTGCAGTCAAGGTGGATATTTGTGATTGTGACAGCAAAATCCTGGGAACTTGAATGCACATTTGGAATCAAATTGTAGCTGAAGGATAGTTTGGCAGCTGGTTTCTTGCTCAACAATATTGGTGGCTTTCACAACAGATTTCATAACGGTTATAACAGCCACATAGCCGTTATATTCTATTTGTTGGCCAATTTCAGTTAGTTAGTGTAGGGTGTTTTTCTATTTTTCTGTTGTATATATAGTATAGGGATCAGATGTATCAGAGGCAATTCATCACCGGTATACACACACACACGCAGTAGATTGATTACGAATAGGGAAAAGGGCCAGAAACACAACACAACACATTCTACAGATCAGTTAGGATCAAGGCAGTGAGTGAGTGTTCTTGTGATGTTCTTGATGTGGTTTAGCAGTAGTTTTTCCCTATAATCCTTCTTGTGGTTATTAGTAAAGTTTTGGTGACCCTCCCATGGATGTAGGCACAAGCCGAACCATGTATATCCTTGTGTCCATTGATACATTTCTGTTTTGGTTTTTCATTGCACATAAAATCATAAGTTCTTAGGGTGAATTGTTATTGCACATTAGGTGTTTGTCTTTTGGTTTAGTTGAGAATTCTGCTGTAGTAATCTTGATCTTACAATACTTTTCGATCCGGGAATGGCGGCGGCGTATTGGCTGAACCAGATGGGGGTCAGGTTCCCACGCGGCGGCGCATTGCAGAGCGACTCTGACACTTCATCGGTGGTGGATTAGAACTATTTTTATGGATCTGAGGCGAAGAGAAGGCTGGATCTTGATCTTAACCTTTGACTATCGAATTTTCAAACAATATCACTAATGAAATCTCATTCGAATCCATTGTTGCAGGTTTAAACTTCATTAATTCATTAATTCATCCATTGGACCGTGGGATTAGCGTTGGGGTGGGGGACGGGTGGGGTGAAGTTTTTATATTATCAATTTTACTTTATTTAAATTATTTTTTTCTAATTTTTATAAATTATTTTATATTTTTCAGAAAATATTAAATAGAAAAAGAATTAAAAATATAAAAAAGAATTTGAAGCTGACTATTCCATTCAAAAAACTGACGAAAGGGCTGAAAGTGTAAGTATTGGGCTAAAACTATATAGAACAAGACCAAAAACAACACGTGTCCTTTTCTGAAGGGCCAAAATCGATTTTCCCCAGCACTGGACTAATATAACGGTTCACCATATCGCGCAGTGCATGAAAGATATCAACAAACCCCACATTCTGGAGCCAAGGTGCAACAAGTTCCCCATGGGAGCCACCATTGATAGAAGATATTGATCAAGTTAACCTCATTTTCCTTTCTAGGGAAGAGGAATCACGCTGCTGTGTAATTTTCACCTTTTTAGATTTGTATATGATCATCCTATTACTGCTAGACTTTCTAATGAGAAAGTTATTTCTATTTCAGATTTACAATTACGTGACTTATGTGTGGATGAATAATGAAATTGTACAAGAAGCTCTTTGCATCAGGAAGGTACGTAAAGCAAAATAAATTTTAGGATGGACATAACCCGATTGGGAGCTAAGGGGAAGGCTGGTGGCTGCGGTCCCCAACTTCCCACCAAAACATTCACGGAACCTACTATATAATACACACAAGGTGAATTGTAATTAAATAGGTGAACATTTGTCTCCTCAAATTCTAAAAGCTTTAATAACTTATCCACTAATAAAAATCCGTCCCCTCTATACCAAAGTCGTGACTCTGTCCCTATACGTATTCGAAGAACAAAACATAAAAAAAAAAGTGAGTGTTTCTAGGTAAAAAATAGGGTGCAACTATATACTCCTGCGTTTTCTCTTAATACACCTCAACCTTTTTTGGACTAACATAAAATGTCTCAAATACGCATATCTTCTTCCCCAACTAAATTTTGCCAACACTCATCAGCCTTCTTCCATTGCCACCAAATTTGGAACTCTGAATTCACCCACCGCCGCCACCACTGCGCATTAGTATCCACCTGTTACCTCTGAAATTAGTACCCTCAGCAAGAAAGACAAAAGGGGAACCATGAAGAACCTGCGCAACAATCTAATGGAAGAAAGAAGAGAAGAAAGAAGAAAAAAATGAAGAAGAAGATTTGCCTCGTACAACATTCAAGCTGTTGTAAGAGATGAGAAAATCACACACAAAACCCCAAGAAACACCAACATAAACTTTGATAGTGTTGTCTTCTTGGCTGGTCCAAGAATGGAGATAAAGCCTAATGAAAACAAACAAAACGCACAAGGATTTACGTGGTTTAGCTTATGACTACATCAACGGGAGAGTCACCAAGAAGTTTCAATAAACCAAGAAGAGAGATCAGATAAAACTGCACACACTGCAGTAAAGAAAACACCCTAGCCTAAGTTAACTGATCTACCTTGATCTCACTCTTTCTAGTTGTTTCTCCCTCTCTCTTTGCTTGTATATATTCGATTTCTTGCGTAGTGTATTTACAATCTGTGATAGAGCTTATTTATAGCCTAGCTATGAGAAAAACGAACTAGAAACTCTCAATCAGAAAACTGACATAAAACAATAGAAAAACTGTTGCTATGTGAAAGACAACAGTTCTTGGAGCTGAAACCATTGCACTTGGTGGTTATAACCGCCAAGAATGTTGTTGAAGCTCAAATCGTTGTTGTAGTCATCTCCCAAACCGCTGTTGAAGACCCTAACTTATTTTCGTTAATTTTTTAGCTCATGAGATCAAGTATGTTACAACATTTTCTTCCATTATCTTCTGTGATCATTTTGTAGTCACACTATCACAATGCTCCACCTTGACTGTAAAGCTGACCAAGTGAAAACTCCTCTCCCTGGTTTCTCTCCAAGCCGTGCCCCATTGCAGGGCAAAAACATCTCAAACAAAAGGCACCACACTGACCAAAGACAAACAATGCTTGAACTTAGCACTAGGTACTGCTTTGGTCAGCATATCAGCTGCATTCTCACTAATGTGCACCTTCACTATCTTCAAAACTCCCTTATTTACCATGTCCCTCACAAAATGTAATATGACACCAATGTGCTTTGAAACTCTCATGGAACATTTGATGCTTGGGTAAGTAAATGGCACTCTGATAGTCACAGTTGATTGAAACTGAATCTTGAAGAATACCAAACTCAGCCAAAATGCCCTTCAACCAGATTCCCTCTTTCACTGCTTCTGTCATAGCTAGATATTTAGCTTTTGTTGTGGATAAAGCCACAACAGGTTGCAAAGTTAACTTCCAGCTTATAACTGAGCCAAACAGAATGAAGATGTATCCTATCTGAGATCTTCCGTTTCCCAAATTAGCAGCATAATCTGAATCAACAAACCCAACTAATGGATCCTTTCCAGCATTACCTTCCATTTTGAACATTATCCCAATATTTGAAGCACCTTTCAAGTATCTCAAAGATTTCTTCAAAGCTTCCCAACCTTCTCAGGATCGGCCATATACCTGCTAATCACATTGATGGCATGAGCCATATCTAGCCTAGTACACACCATAATATGCATTATACTCCCTACATCATTAGCATAAGGGGTCTTCTTCATGTCATTCCTCTCCTCAGTTTGAGGTTTTTGTTCTGCACTCAACTTACAGTCAACAACTATAGGAACAGAAATCCGTCTTGCCTCATCCATGTTAAATCTCCTTAGTACCTTCTGAATATAATTATTCTGAGATAAACATAGTGATTATCTACTATCATCCCTCATTATATCCAATCCTAGAATTCTATTTGTTGCTCCTAGCTCCTTCATCTCAAACTCAGCCTTCAGATCTGGCTTGGGTGAGCTTATCTCAGCTGAACTTTTGCTGGCCACTAACATATCATCCACATAAAGTCGAAGAAAAGCTATTGGAATATCCTTTACCTTTCTCAAGTAAACACAACTGTCAAACTCTGATCTAATGTACCCTATCCTCAGTATATGCTCATCAAGCCTTTTATACCAGTGCCTTGAACTCTGTCTCAATCCATATAGATATTTTCTCAACATGCAAACTTTTCTGCATTCTCTCGCAAGATAAAACCTTATGGTTGAGTCATATAGATAGTCTCATCCAGGTCTCCATGCAAGAAAGTTGTTTAAACATCTAATTGTTCAAGAACCATTCCATGTTGCACAACTAATGCCAACAAGATCCTAAAATATGTATGTTTCACTACTGGTGAGAATACCTCAATGAAGTCGATGCCTTCCTTCTGTGTAAATCCCCTAGCAACAGACCTTGCTTTGAATCTCACTTGCACATCTGCTACAAATTCTATCTTCTTCTTAAAAATCCACTTGCAGCTAACTAACTTTTGATTCTTGGTTTTGCCCACCAAAATCCAAGTTATGTTCTTAACCAGTGATTCCATCTTTTGCCACATGGCTAATACCCACTAATCTCTCACAGGACAGCTCACAGCCTCGGTATAGCTCTCTGGCTCCTCATAACTGACATCCTCAGCAATGCTAAGAGCATAAGAGCCCATGCCTGCTTGTCCAAATCTTGTAGGTGGGTGAATCTTTCTTCTCCTTCTATCTCTGGCCAACTTATAGTTGCTCAAGCTTTCACTAGTTGTGCCACTTGTCTGTGCACCTTCATCATCCTCTTCTATTTCTGAAGTTTCATGAACCTGAGTTGGAGGCTTTTGTGAGGGTCCAAGGTCTACCCTCAATTTTAGATTCCTCTAAGCCTGAATGCTTGCTAACAGCAACTTCTCTAGTAGCTAAGAATGGCATCTCATTCTCCTTAAACACAATATCTCTACTGATGGTTACTTTCCCTGCTCCAGAATCATAACACCAAAGCTTATATCCTTTTACTTCCTTAGGATAGCCTAGCATAACACATCTCAGGGGCCTAGACTCTAACTTATCCTGTTTAATATGAGCATAAGCCTTGCGTCCAAAAACTCTAAAATGTGAGTAATTTGGTAACTCTCTATGCTATAACTCCTCTAGTGTTTTTAAATTCCTTGCTGAAGATGGACATCTATTGATTAGTTAAGTTGTAGTGTCAACAGCTTCTCCTCAGAACTTCTTGGGCAATCCTGAACTTAAAAGCAATCATCTAACCCTTTCTAGAATTGTTGTATTCATCCTCTCAACAACACCATTTTGTTGAGGGTTGCTAGGTACAGACTTATGTCTCTTAATACTATTTGCTCTATAGAACTTCTGAAAGTCATCAGAGATAAATTCTAGACCATTATTTGTTCTTAGACATTTCACAACCTTTCCAGTTGCTGTCTCAACCTCAGCACACCAATCAAACTTTACCAGTGCCTAAGATTTGAACTTCATGATAGAAATCCATAGTTTTCTTGAATAATCATCTATGATGCTCAAGAAGTACTTGCCTCCTCCCAGTGTAATCAAGAGGTGCAATCGAACATACCTTGCTCATAGGGATGGGAGTTTCTTGCTCTTCCCCCTTATGCATTGCTCACATGACTGGATCTTGAAGCTTTTGTTGTTCTTGAGTAACCCCTGCTTCAGAAATTCATTCAAACCCATCTCGCTTACATGAGCTAGTCTCATATGCCACAAGTTGGAATCATCACTGCTGACATGCTCAGCATCAGCCACTACTGTCCTTACTCTTAAATAGTAGAGGCTGTTCTTTCTTATTCCTTGCATAACATGTTTTAAGTCTTTCAAAATCTGGAGAACTCCTGCTTCTGATCTGAAACAATACCCTTTTGATTCTAACACTTCAAGGGAAATCAAGTTCCTCTTTAATTGGGGAATATATCTCACTTCAGTCATAATCTTAACAGATACATCACTCATTTTCAATCTAATGCTTCCCAAGCCTCTTATTCTGCAAACTTGGTCCTTTCCCAAAAGAACAGAACCCTGTTGAACATCCTTGAGTTCTTGGAACCAAGAGTTGTGAGGACACATGTGAAATGAACACCCTGAATATAAAATCCATTCATCATTTACGTGAGTATCGACAATATTCAAGACCTCTGGACCATCACTTAATTCGGCATGCTCTCTCTGGTTTACTTCCTGGCTCTTCTGGGCTTGTTTCTTCTTCCATGCAAAGCAATCCTTCTTGAAGTGCTCTGGCATCTGCCAATGGAAGCACCTTTTTGCTTCCTTATCACTTTTATCCTCCCATTGTTTCTGAGCAGGTTTCTTGAATCCAGAAGAGGGTTTCTTAAACTTATGCCCGTTTGAGAACTTCTGCCTAATTGCAAGTCCTTCTACAACTTAGTTATACTTTTTCTCATTCATCTTTTGCAGTTCCTTGCATTTTAGAGCTGACTGCACTTCCTCAAGGGTAATAGTACCTTCAAGTGATCAAAAGATCTTGGCAGTGAATTCAACAGAATGATGGTCTTATCTTCATCTTCTAGCTTGACAAAGTCATCTAATGACTTGTTGAAGTCATCTAGATGATCTCCTATGCCTTTATCCTCCATCATCATGTAGGAGTATAGTCTCTGCTTCATAAATAGCCCGTTGGCCAATGACTTGATCATATACAGGCTCCCCAATTTGGCCCAAACTCCTACTGTTGTATCTTAATGAGCCACTTCCCTCAAGACTTTGTCTCCCAAACAAAAGGATAATTGCCCTATGTTCCATTTCCATCATCTCATGCTTCTTCTCCTTAGGCAATTCAGGATCTGATTCCTTCTTTCCTTTATCATCTCCCTCTTTCATCCTGAGAGCACCCTATAATCCTTGTTGGATTAACATACCTCTCATCTTGATCTTCCACAAACCGAAGTTATTCTTCCCTGTGAATGTTTCTGCATCAAACTTGGTTGTTGCCATGGTGTAATCTTCTGATCTTTCCACAGATGGCGCCACTTGTTGTAAGAGATGAGAAAATCACACACAAAAACCCCTAAGAAACAACCACATAATATTTGCCAAATAATCCGATTTCGGATATAAATGACCTATTATGCATGAAATAGCTATAAAATCTGCTATTAAAACAAGCCTAAAAGCATGCATAAATGACGTATGTCAGGAAATTAGGACTACGGACTTAGGCTCCTCAAATTCTTGCTTTTTCCAAGATTCAAGTTTGTTAAGGTAGGGTTTAATTTCAAGTTTGTTACCTTTAAATGTTTAGATTAAATTTTGTATATATGTATGCATGTGAAATATGTGATCTTAATTGATCCAAATATGATATC
>JAUEKW010116452.1:0-20919 GCA_032274785.1 Ajuga reptans
TTTATGATTAATTAATGTGATTGGTAACCAACAACGATCCAAGGGATGGATCCGCGAACGAGTTTGAGAGCAGTTCCGCTGATGCTCTCGAACAGGCAATCTCGGCCGAGATTCATGATGTATCTCGGCCGAGACGTTCAAGACCGGATCTGTGCGGTGTGTTCGAATAGGGTATCTCGGCCGAGATCACATGATGTATCTCGGCCGAGACGAGGTTTGAACTAGTCCGCAAAAGTGTTTGAGAATTGGATTGCCGGAGTCGGCGGGTTCCATCATTAAGGACCCGGTTCATCAAATCCATAAATGCTGCTGGTGCATTCGTCAACCCGAAAGGCATAACAATGAACTCATAATGCCCATACCTTGTCCGGAAGGCTATTTTTGGCGCATCAGTCTCCTTGATTCTTAACTGGTGATAGCCATACCGTAGGTCAATCATGGAGAAAATAGTAGCTCATTTTAACTGATCGAATATATCATCAATTCTTGGCAAAGGGTATCTATTCTTTATAGTCAATTTGTTTAGCTCTCGGTAGTTGATACACATCATCATCGATCCATCTTTTTTCTTGACAAATAAGACTGGAGCTCCCCAAGGCAAGTGGCTAGGTCGAATCAGGCCCTTTTCAAGTGGCTCTTGCAACTGTTCTTGAAGCTCTTTACGTTCAGCTGGAGCCATATGGTAAGGTGCTTTTGAGATTGGATCCGTACCCAGAACCAACTCAATCTCAAATTCAATCTCCCTTCTAGGTGGCAAACCTGGCAACTCATCAGGAAATACTTCAGGGTAGTCACAAACTACTGGTACTTCTCCCATCTTTTGCTCTTATTTCTTTATATCCACTACGTAGGCCAAGAATCCTGAACACCCATTAGCTAACATCTTTTGGGCCTTTAAAGCTGATAAGAATTTTCTGGTTCTTTTCTTTGGTTTGCCAATGAACTCGAATCGGAACTCACCTTCAGGCTGAAACACCACCTTTCTCTTATGACACTTAATAGGTGCGCCATATTTACTAAGAAAATTCATCCCAAGGATAACGTCATAATCATGCATGTCAAGTACTACTAAGTCATATGAAAGTTCTCTCTCTGAAATATGAATCGGTACCGAGCGTAATCAATGTGTGGACAACATCACCTCCCCAGAAGGCAATGCCGTAGAGAAATCAGAATTTAAAACATCGGCAGGCCTATCTAACTTCTTTACAAATGGTACAGAGATAAATGAATGTGTAGCTCCAGTGCCAAACAATACAGTAGCAATGTGATCAAAGATAGGTATATGACCTGTGACAACTGTGGAGGCCTCGGCTGCTTGTTCCTTTGTAAGAGGGAAGGTGCGAGCATTTGTGGTAAGTGGTGGGGCCTCAAGTCTTCCTTGACTGATTGAAGGTCCTTCGAGCGCTGACTGCATTTGATGTAGCTGAGAAGGTCTGTTCCTATACTGATTATGCGGTGGTGCTTGCTGCTGACTAGCCTTAGTAGGACACAATTTGGAGATATGCCCCTCCATACCGCAATAGTAACACCCACTCATGGCTTGACGGCAAACCCCTGGGTGCATTTTTCCACATATTGTACACGAAGGAAACCTTGCTTGCTTATAATTCGACCCTCCTTCTGTCTTGACCACTGCAGGCTTTTGGTCCCACTGCTTCTTTTTATTATTATTGTTGTTATTCCCCTTCCAATTCTGGTTGTTTACCTGGGGTTTCTGGCCCCCAAAGCCTCCACGATTCCTGTTCTCGTTAAGTGGCTGCTTCTGTTGCATGTTCTTCATCCCGTTCAGATAATGTTCAGTGGCTAAGGCACTACTGATCAGTTCTTCCACGGTCTGAGGTCGATGAACTCCACTAGTCACGTTCATAGAAATCTCAGGTCGGAGCATCTTCCGCATCAATCTAACTCTCTCCTTGTCATTCTTGACTACAAACGAGCTAGCCTATTGAAAGTCCTCACAGCCTCTTCAACCGATAAGTCCCCTTGCCGGAATTTAGTGAACTCGTCGTAGTGCTTATTCGTCACCTTCATGTGGAAGAAGTCCTCAAATAATTCTTTCTCAAAGTCGGCCCAGGTCATCTCGCTGATATTCCTCTTCATTTTCACTCTTTCCCACCACATCCTAGCATCTCCCGTCAAACAGAAAGATGCACACTTCACCTTTTCATTCTCCGGCCAATCTAGCAATTCTACTGTGCTCTCGAGGGTCTTAAACCATGCTTGAGCATCCCACGGTTCAGCTGTCCCAGTGAAATTCTCCGGTTTCAACTTCTGCCACTAAATTAATTATGATTCCGGTCTTGCTACTACTGCTGGGCTGCCTGGAGGAACATGTGGAGCATCATTAGGAACCGGTGGAGCATCATTAGAAGCGTGTGGAGCAACATTAGGAGCGGGTGGAGAAACAACATTAGCTTGCTGATTAGTCACCAAAGTAACAATAAGCTGCTACTATTATGCCACTTGTTGCTGAAGCTGAGCTAATATTTCCTGTAGGTTTGGTTGTGGTGCCGTTGCACCTTGGTTTGTTGCAGTGCGACGTCCTCTTGCCATTTATTTAACTACCTTATATCATAACATTATAAGAACATATAACTAATGCATATCCATTAAAACTCTTTCTTTCTGAAGTTTATACAAATACTCAACACTCAACAATCATTTGCATATATTGACAAAACAACATAAACTTAAACATTCTTACTTGGAAGGCGGCAAGGCTGATGCTCGATGGTAGTGTGACGGAGCGACGAAAAATAGCTCTGATACCATATTATAACACCCCCTAACTAGTGGAGTGTTACTTATACTATTTCATTTGATTCACATGCGCAGCTTACACATAATATGCAAAATTTCTTCTATACATTTTTCTCAATAAACCTAAAATAATCTCAACTTTCTTTAAGACATTGGAAGAACTTTCACATTTCAAGAATCTAAAATTAAGTTCCAAGAAAATTAAAGAACAGGTGAAACTTCACAAATCCAACTTTGGAGTAAAAATCATAAAGAAGTAAAACACCAACTAGGCTTGCAAATTTAATAGATCCAAAATTAACAAAAATACTTAATAAAATTCCATAACCAGTTTCCGAGATTCCGCCGTCACTACCACTGCACATCCGCCTTGCTCCCTCCTAGCACATCTTACCCTTGCCTTTATCTGCAATATGAGGTAAAATAAACTATAACCATTGGTTAGTAAGTACATCACCTATCTCATAAAACACTTTATTTCATCTCAACTTAACATGCTTTAAGAAAAATCATCAAATAACTCAAATTATATATATATATATATATATATATATAATATAGTAAAAACTACTTTAGGCCCGGAAATGGTACCAATGCGCGCAACTCCATTAAAACTCAGGGTAGCTAGCCACTGAATCCTAATGGAGCCACTAAAAATCATAGGGCGGCTTGTGCCCTTAACTGGGTGGTCTCGTACCCAAAATTTCTTAGTGGATGGTCTCGTGCCCAGGTACCAGTCCAAATATATAAAAATAATATAATTTTTCTTTAAAAACTTTATATATACTCATTACAAGATGAACTCATATCTTGTAAACAAAACTCATAACAACTTCAAATATCTACTCAATCAAATAGGTAGGCATTGACAAATTAAACATATACCATCATTCAAGTAGCCATCTATACAGGCAGAAACAAAAAAATTAATTTCTCATATTGCAAGTGAGAGATGTACTTACCTCGAAGTCCCAAGCTCGACAATACTTATAATCCCTAAACACGTACTAAACCTTCTCAGTCGAATCTAAGTAATCAAGGACTATTAAAATTTAGAATACATACAATTTATCAATCTAATGTTTAAATTAATAATGACCTATAACACAAGAACAGATCTGTAAATATGCAAATTTACTCCACCGAAGACTGATCACTAATTCGATTCCTCGTAAAAATTAGTCTGCCATGTTGATATCTTAATTGTAATCATTAGTGCCATCAAATATTACTTTGGAAGTCGTGTACCATTCCAATGTTTGTTGATTCACTAATTAAAATCATGCAACTTCTGATCAACTAATTCAAAAGCTTATTGACACGTAATTCCATGAATTTATATCACATGGTATCAATTACATCAAATACTGCTACTTAGAAAAGAAATTTGGAGCACTTTCACTAATTACCTCTTCTCGCGAATTTCCGTCTGCTAACTTGATTGATTTTCTCTCCTTTTACCTCTTGTCGGCTACTGGGTAAAAAAAATCCCTAGATGAAGTGTACGCCTATTTATGTACCAGGCTTAGGGGTCTTTTTATGTTACAGGATTCCTAATTTATTTCAACAACTTATTCCTATTTTATATTATTATTAAATATAAATCCTATATTAAAACTGATGACAAAAGGGATAATTTTTAATAATTGATACAAAGGTCCTCTATATTACTAATGCTCTAAAATTTGACCCTAGTCTGATACGAGCAGTATAATTATCATATTCTAATTACTAGCACATAAAACACATAAAATAAAATTAAATATCACAATTAACACACCAAAATACATAATAAAATCATGATAATCAAATGCATGTCTAATAATTATCTTTCAGAATTATCGGGGTGTTACACCTTATCACTTCATTCCTACATCTCCTTTGTTTTTCTACCTCCTTAGCCAATTCAAATTATTCTTCATGGAGTCGTCTTTAATCACGTAGTGTGGTGTTTTGGAATTGAAGTGCGACTTACAAGTGACATGACTTCGGGATAAGCTATTTTTATTGAAACTTCTAATGCTATTTAACATGTGAAGATCTCCCTCACCGTAAATCACCTCTACTTATCCATTTTTATGATTTCGGCAAGGAACCCTCTAGAGTTTTATTATGCTCAACTTCTAGAGAATTTTCATTTTCAATTTAAAACACGTGGGACACTTCCAACTTTCCAAATTTACCCGAATCAAAGATCAACTCAACACAAATTCACCAAAGCATTCTTATTCAAAATAAAGCAATACAAGCACAATTAAACACAATGTGGTTGTATAGCATAGATCATGAATGTGAATTAATCAAATCAAATAAGGTACCATGAACTTAAGCACAAGAAATAACAATCATTCCCCCTTCCCCACAAACTTGAGAGAATGTATGAGCTCAAGTGCTAGAAATCAGAGAAAAGTGCGGATTTGGTCCCACAGGACACGCGCCTGTTTCATTTTGATCCCGATACTCTCTTCTTTGACCCCAAAAGACTGAAATCATGCACTTGTGGTCATTCTGTAACTTTTACCGTTAAATTTTTGGCACATTTGGTCCTCGCCGTTTTTGCAATTTTGGTCCCAAGTAAAAATAAACCTGTTGGGAGGAAAATATTGCATTTTGGAGGGGAAAAAATACTTTTAGAGCCCAAAAAAAAAAATTCTTAGCAGTTATAAATAGCATATCTCCTACATTGTGTTTCATTCACACCCCCACCTCAACCCCGACATAATTACAAAAGGGAATATCAAAATAAGTTTTCTTTACAAACTGGACAACTCATCGTAGAATTATTGGCAAGTGACAAAGTTAGTCTTCATCTATAAAATAAATAGACCTATAAAAAGAATTTCAATATAAATAAGAACTTATACATGCACCGGAGAATGAGCACTACTCCAGGGTAGAACACAAACTATTTTATTTTTAAGAAGTCTGGAAACGAATAAAAGATTGTTATTTGAACTGAAGCACAAAAAAAAACATATAGTTAAGTAAGTTGTTAGGTTGCAACATAGTTTCATTTTTTTTAATAACAAACTATAAGGATGACAGGGGGTTTAAGGTAGAACCCCAATTCCCAGGCTTTTTTGTTTGCAAGAATATGTACAAGAGCAAGCCATTAAATTAGTTTCCATCCAAACTTTACAAAATCCTTTTCTAAGACAACTTAAACCAAATATAATCACATATAACTCAGTAAAAGTGTTATCCTGTATATCGAAGAAAATATAAAAAGTCAAACAAGAATTTTCCTATATGATTCCTAACTACAGCAAAATCAAAAGCTTGTAGGCCATTTCATAGCTCCAATAATATTTATTTTATTCAATCGAGCTGAGAGCATAAACTTGAGTGCTCAACTTGAGCTACAAGAATTAATACAATATCTTTTCATTATATCAATACAGTGCCAAAGAAATGTAATGCAAAAGAGGGTGTAAAAATAGAATATAATTGCCCTTCATGAAACCCAATTGGTCTGCTATCACAATTTTAGCCTTGATGTTCCACATCTATACAAAAACATATCAAAATAACTAAAAACCCACCATTACACAAAATCTCAAAACATGAATGACACAACTATGATAATGGTTCATTTGGCTAGAGGGTACAAAATGAAACTGCATAAACCATAACATATAATTGTGACCATGTGAAATCTCAAGCCTAATTATAATCTTTAATCACCTTTATAAACCCCCAAAATGTCATTCATTCTAAAAACAATCAAAGTTTGTCAAACTATGCAACCCCGAAAATAGAATTGCTGAAAAAGAGACTAGAGAAAAAGAAAAAAGATGTAATGCAGAAGAGTACCTACTTTAATTCATTAGTGTGCAACAATTTTCAACTTCCCTCAATTGAAGAGTTGACAGAAAAATAAAATCAATTGAAAAAGCCCTTTTTTACTCTCTCTACAGAGTCGGTATCATCAAACTAGTCGGCCCCAAAAGATGAAACACATGATTTGATCCCTCCTATTCCAAGGGCTATAAGATAAAGCCCAACAAAAAATAATGCATATTGAGCATGGGTAGCAGAAAGGCATACATAGTATATGTATTTAGGAGGTTTGAACATTGGTATAGTTGCAAATAATTCAACGTACAAATCCCCTACATATCCACTGTGCAAATTAAGCAGAATAGTACCTCCATAGAGTGCAGGAAGTGTTGGACAATAAGCCACTGGAGTACGAGGTTACAAAGATTTCGCACGTGTGGCACGAAATCGGAAGTCATCGACAAGTTCCCGTCGCCTTCCAATTGTGCTTATGTTCCTATGCAGAACGCATCCCAGCAATCCGTAACAATGAATTTGAGGAAATTTGGGAAGGTGAAGGTGAATAAAATGAAGCAGGAATTTTGGGGGAAATGTTAGGGTTTAGTTAATTTAGAAATTTGGGTACGTTATTTTAATATAATTTTACAGTTTTTATAATTAAAAATATTTATGACATCATCTAACAGGCATGTGCGAGGCACATGACGTGAAACGTTAACCTCAAACGGTTTGGGGTAATTATTGCGACAGTTTGGGGTTTCTGTTGCCATAAATAATTAGTTTGGGGTCACAAGTACATGATTTTAGTCTTTTGGGGTCAAAGAAGAGAGTATTGGGACTAAAATGAAATATGCACGTGTCCTGTGGGACCAAATCCGTGCTTTTCTCCTAGAAATCAAGATCATGAAAGGGGTGGGATGCATGCACACCAAATCAATCTCCTCAAATTAATGACAATCAAGAAAATAAGTCCAAGGTGCATGCAAGGAATGTTACTGCACAAAAGCTCAATTAGCCAACAATCCACAATCACTAGTATTTACAAATCAACCACTTATTTCGCACACAACTACTAATCCTACTTAATGCAAAGAAAGGAGAGATGAGAGAAAGCTAATCCATAGGTGGAGGATCCTCGACCCCTCTTTGTGACTTGTCTCTAGCTCGAGAATAGGTCCTCATAGAGGAAGGTTAGGTCCTCATAGAGGAAGGTTCCTTTCTCGTCTCAAGATGCAATGAGAGTACCCTCCATGCTTTGGGGCCTTGGGTAGTATCCTTCGGAGGATGGAAAATAGTGATTCACATTGAAAATGGAGGTGGAGGGCGATGCAACTTCACTAATTATTTGATGCATCTCCTTTTCGACCTTTGCATCGTTCTCTTGATCCGAGTTCTTTTTGAACATGCTCTTGAGGTAACCAAAAGTATTGACCCCACTCTTGAAGAGCCAATGGAGCAAAAATTGATTTTCACACCCTTGCCTTTTGATTATCTCAACCCGTTTATTCACCACCACAAATATTTTGTTTACTTTCTTCAAAGTGTTGAGAACCTCATCATTTTGCTCTTTCAAAGAAGCTATTTTTCTCCCGGAGTTCTTCGATCTCGGTTCTACCCATGCCTTGTGGAGCCTCTTCCCCTTCATCCATTTCAATCTCTTCTTCGTGCACACTAGGACCATCCTCCCCTCCCAAGTACAGAATATCCACTCCTTCTATTAGATCTCGTAGCTTGAAATCAATACCGAGCAACTCAGACAATACGTTCGTCAGATATCATCCTAGGTGAATGGTATGATACCCCACCCTTGTACTTTCATCCAATGCCCGATCACATAGGATGCTACCTTGATTGGACATTGGACATTTTTCCAACATTGCCCGAATGAAATATAGCTCGGTAGAAGATATCCTGTAAATGTCCTTTTTTGCAAGAAGTGTAATGACTAGAATTATGTACAAACAACGAACTACCCCATGGAATTTGTTATTCCCCGTAATGCTCTTCTAGAAAATACGTGGCTTATAAGCCGTATGCCATGCAGCTCTAAGATTATCTCCCGATTGAAACCCAAACATCTCACCTAACTTATAGGTGTAAAATAGTTCATATTTTATTATCACATTCCCTATTATTTTCTACCTTTTATTGGGCTTAATGGACTAGTTATATATGTTTTTGGTGTAGGTTATGAATTGCATGGGCATGGATAAGAAAGGACTTTAAAGTGTATAATTGGAGGTCAAATATTAAATCCATAGATTTGGGCTTGGAAGAAATGTAATATGATGGGCTTTTAATATACTTGGCATACAAGATTCCTAATGGGAAAAGGAAATTACTCCTCTAATTAAATCTATAAAAGGCCGAAGTGGAGAAGAAAAATTTAGAGAATCATAATTGGAGAGAGAAGACAATTCACTCACGGTGTAAAGTAATTTCAAAGATAGTGAATAATTCTCTTTGTTGAAGTGGCGGCAGAATTCGGTAGAAGAAGCAATTTCGTCTAATAGTTTATTATTATTATTTTCTCCTTTTCTTTAATTACAATTAGCCTACTTTATTTATTTGCTTTTTTATTATGTTTAGGAACTAAACCACTTTTCTAGTTAAAGGATTATTGAACCCTTGATTCCATGATATTGGGAGATCTAATTGTTCTTATTATCTTTTCAATTCATAGGTATTTATTTATTTCTTGTGTTTGGTTCTTATGATTATTTTAGGGTTTATTGAATAGTGGCCAATATTTTATAATCCGAGAATAGTTGATTGCCAATTAGAAAATGCAAATCCGTAATTATTTGTGGGATTTAATTAGGGCACCACCTAATTTAATTACTTGCTTAAGTAAATTATTTTGTGTTTAGTAATAAATAATCTAATTTAAATAAGCCCTTCTTGGGTGTTTGTCAATTAGAATTGGTTTCCCTCGTAATTAATGCTGTCAGAATATTAAATCTTATGAAGCTTTTCTAGGGTTATATTTTGATTGGGAAAGTAATTAGTGAGACTTCTCTTGATTACCGAGAAATTAAGGGGAGATTCGTTGTTTGACGCTTGTTGACAGTTATAATCAATTTATCTATGAGTTGTTGAGTAATTATTACATCAATAATCAATTGAATGAATCAAGGTGGATATAACTCCTTTAACTAGGTTTTCCTTATATTGATTTTTAATTCTCTTAGTTATCTTTGTTCTTTTGAAAATTGAATATTTAGTTTAGGTTAATTTCTTTTCTTTTATTAGATTAGTAAAATTCGAAAAACTCCTCCCAATTTAATTTTCTTCTCGAAAGAAAGAAATTCACCGTTCCCTGTGGATACGACCATACTGTCCACAATACTAATTTGGGGTAGGTTTATATTATCTTGGTGATTTGACACCCATCACTAATTCTGCCACACTCATCTTAAAAATCTCCCCCATTACCACAAATTGCACATTACCGGTGGCATAATCCTTATCCACTCTATCAACATGAAGGGTGCTAGAGAATTGGATAGTAACGTCACGGTACGTGGGCACGTGTGGTGTTAAAATTGATAGAAAGTTCAAATGACCAAGTTACCCTTCAATTCTATTCCCCCAAGGAAGTGCCCTCAATGCTCCCAAATTAATGAAATTTTAACCAATAATTTCCTTAATACAAACTATCAAAAAATTATCCAAATCATCATCAAGTGGAAGTAGGTACCTTGAAGCATCGATTATGCAACCTCCTTCATTTCCCCGATTCCCCGGAGCTTTCCCTTTTTCTTTTCCTTTGCCCTTGTTTTTCTCGCTTGCTTCCTCTCGATTAGGGGATTTAGTGGCTTTCCTCTTTCCCTTTTCTCCCTTTCCCAATACCATTGCTACTATTTCCTACAATCTCAAGAATTGCAACAATTCCCCGAAAAATGTTTCCACGGGTGGGGAAATGTGGCACCTATGTGGAAAGTGTATTCAAAGGGGAAAATCGGGGAAAGTAAGCAAGAAACATCAAAAGGGCTTGAAAAATATGAAAATTAAAAACTTATGGGGGTAATTCCGGCACCAAATTTTGGCGAGTTTTACCGGAAAGTGATCGGTGCAAAATGTTCCTCTCGCTTCGGGTAGTAATCTCTCCAAAGGACTCGAGCTAGTTCCAAGCGAGGTGGGAGTAATTTAAAATTTAAAATTTAAGATCAAGGATTTTGGGGGGTTTTATAGAGAAGGTAGAGGGTTCGAGTGTAGAGAGAGAAGTGAAGGAGACAAAATGGTGGGATTTTGAGGGGGAGAAGGGGTAGGTATGCTATTTAGCCACTTTTTGGACCAAAAGTTTTGAAAAATCATTTTCTTCCCATTTCTTGCTAAATTTCACGTCCCATCTTGGATAAAAATCCAAGACTTTGTTTTCTCAAGATTCCAAGCCCCATCACGCATTTTCGCTCAAACGTGCCTTCCACCCTTTTGTTTTTCTTTCTAAAATGAGGCCATCAAATCCCTACACACATCAACTTGGACAAACCATTAATTCTAACAAAATAAATCTATAAAATTAAATCTAAGCTAATTATTTCCACGAAAGAAATTAACTGAGCTTGGGATGCCTCCCACGTGCGCTTCTTTACGGTCACTAGCTTGACCCTAACAAGAGAAGAATTACGGTGGTTCAAATACGGGCTTCTCTCCCATCTCGGTTTCTACCTTGAACAAACTTTCTTTCTCAATTTTTTTTCCTCAAACATCAAATCCATTTTTTAAAAAATTACATTGGCAAGGTCGGGGGACTTTTGATTCTTAAGAACACTACAATGCTTCTGAATTGGCACTTGGAATCTAAGAATTTCATCCCGGGTGTTCAAGAGCATCCATTCTCCTTTCACATCGACACTTTCTCCCGCACTTGCCGAGAGAGGATGCCCAAGTATGATTGGGAATTTTTTATCGTGGTCAACATCCAAAATGACAAAATCTGTAGGCAAATTTGATTTTTCAATTTACACTACCATACCTTTTGCAATTCCAATTGGTTTGATCTCCCGAAAGTCGGCCAATTGCAATGACATGGTAGTTGGAGTCAAATTTGCTAACCCAATTTTTGCAAAATATTTTAGGCTCATGACGTTGACACTTGCACCAAGATCACACAAAGCAATCTTGGAAATGATTTTTCCAATCTTGCAAGTGATGGAAAAACATCCTGGGTCTCCAAGCTTAGGAGTTAACCTTTCCTAATTGGTATTGTAATTTCCCGACCTTGGAACAACTCATAAGACTTGTGGACCTTCATCTTCTGAAGGGGTATTTTGCAAGTCCTTCAAAAGGAATGGGATATCACAAGCATTCCTTTCATAAATCATAACCTATCCCACAAGATTTTCATTAGTAGTCGGGCTGTGGAGTGATAAAAAAAATAGATTTTTTCTCAAGGATCTCCTCTTCCTTATTCTCGATCTCCTCACTCTCTTTTTCTACTACACGTTCCTTTTCTTCGGAACCAATGCTCAATTCTTTCACCAATTCAAACATATCTTCTTTTCCAACTCTCACTCCCTCATGCAATTTCTCCTTCCCCACAAACTTAAGCTCTTCCTTAAATTTGTATTCGGGTTGTCCCGAGAGGCTACCTGCTTGCCTAGATGAACTTCCAGATTGATTAAGGAGGTATTTCTTTAGCATTTTTCTATGGCTCATTAGGGCTTCAAATTTGGCACTCAAGTCATCCCTATCTCGCTTAGCTTGGGCGTTTGTCTCCTCTCTATCTCTCCTAGCTTGGGCTTTTATCTCCTCAATCACGGAATCATTCTCATTCCTCCTAGGTGGATAAGAATTCCGATTCTTAGTTGGAAAAATGGGAGGATTTTGAGAGTTAGAGTATTGTTGGCCTTGGTAAGGTTGCTTCGGGGGTGGATTTTGGGTGTTTTGGGTGTTGGCATAAGAGAATGCCAGATTATGCTTCCATCCGGAGTTATAGGTGTTGGAATATAGGCTCCACTCTCTTTTTCTTTCTCTTTCAATGAAGTTCACGTTTTGCACCGAGCTAACAATGGTGCACTCATTGGTCGAGCCCCTTTCCACCACAAATATCACAATAAATTTCATTATGAGGCGGGGATGGGGGTGTAGGAGTAGTACTGGTTCTTATGGACTTCATAGTGTCGAGCCTTTTGGTTATAACATCAATCTTCGATGATATCAAGTCAAAAGGGTCTACTTGATGTATATCTTGCACTTTCCTTTGAGATCTTGAGGATGAGCCAATGTTACCTCTCGAGTTGTCCCATTGATTTTGGTTGGTGGCCATGGCTTCAATCAAGTCTAAACCTTCCTCAATTCACTTGTTCATCAAAGCTCCTCCCGTGGCGGCATCGATGACATTCATTTCATTGTACGTCAGACCATTGTAGAAGATGTGGATGAGTAACCACTCTCGAGACCATGATAGGGGCAACTCTTCAAACTTCCTTTGAACCTCTCTCATGCCTCGAAAAAGGACTCCTTCTGGCTCTTGAGTGAACGTGGTGATCTTATGTCGGAGTTGAGAGGTCTTGCTTGGTGGGAAAAAAAATTACAAAACTTTTAGCCATAAGTCTTCCCATGAAGTGATAGAATCGACAGGAAGGAGGTCAGCCACACTCTTGCTCGATCTCGTAGAGATAAGGGGAACAATCTTAGTCGGACTCCATCATGTGGCATCCCATTCATCTTCAACGTGTCACACAATGCCAAGAACGTGGAAATATGTGTGTGTAGATCTTCATTTAGGTGCCCGATAATTTGATTCGATTGTATCATTTGCAATAGAGCGGGCTTGATTTCAAAGAAGTTCACTTGAACTCTTGGGACAACAATGCTTGAATGGATTCCATTAATATTCAGGGCCACATAGTCTCTCAAGGTTATCGTTGGGGAGGCCTCATCAACTTCTTCTTGAGGAAGATTTTGTTCACAAGGGTCCATGTTTCCGACCCTTATTTGTCCTCGAGGGGCACTTCTAATTGCTTGAATGTAGGTACGTTCAATCTCGGGGTCTATGTCAACAATGTCCGTGTCAACGCTCCTTGTTCTTCTCATATATGACGGTACCTTGCAAAAGGAACTGATTAAGTAACACAAAAATAGATGAACAAGAAAATAAAACTAAATCTCGCTATGAAAAATGACCCGGCTAATGACACGGGGAGATAATCTTCCCCAGCAACGGTGGGATAAACTTGTCGGAAAAAAAGCTCCTAATTGGTTAGATTAGTGCCCTCTTCATATTGCAAGCATACAATCCTTGACATATGTAGTATAAAAGATATCGTATCCACGATGAGGATTCTCCGTGAAAATAGCTAAGTCATTTAATCGGCACAAGTTTAGCAAATTGATATTTGGATTGAGTTATAGACAATCAAAAGCATAAACAATCAATAAACGTAAATTAATTCGATGAAGAAGATTTTTCCAAAGTTCGGTTTCACCCAAGTAAGAGCAGGGGTTGAAATGCCAAAGACCATTGAACAACTCATTTTGGCAAACACGAGGTTGAATTCCCAACCAACTAGCATCTCAATTGGATGTAATTCTAGGAGTGGAATTGAAGTGTTCCTAATCTCCCTAGAGATAGAAGAATACACGAGGTTTGGTGATGAATACCAACACAAAATATGAACTAAGAATGAACCTTGGGTCTGGAGGGTCTTTATTACGTAAGGCTAGAAAATTCTATACCGACTTCTCCCATATTATATACCGATATGGGGTGTAATTACTACACACAAGAACAAGATAATTTTTCCCATCCCAACAAGCGTTCTCTAGACTCTACTCCTCTTTCCGATGGAGCTTCTCCTACGGGTCTCCACTTACATCGCAAGGGTTCGATTAATGTAGTTATTTAATATTAAGCCCTCAACCATATGTTTTAAGGTGTAGCACTCAGTATCTAAACTCATTTGTGGATCTAATTTTAACAAGCCTCGAACGGCAAGCAACTCCGAGCCTAGGGGCCAAATTATCATTTCCCTAATCCACATCTAAGAATTTTATTTGATAAATCATTGAGAGACAAGCTACGGAGCCTATGAGTTAACGCGATAAATTCTTAAACATCCACACACATTAATCAAGAACTAACCCTAGGTTACCACAACCACAACAAATCAAATAATAAATTAACGATTCATCGACCCCACAGGTTGTGTTACTCCCTAGCTTTGGGAAACAAAGAAACTACTCACAAATCATCAAGGCATAAGCAGAAACAACATCATTAAGCAACAATACAACAAAAATAGAAATAGAGAGAGTAGGGAGAAAGAAATGCTCAATAATGGAAGAACTCTTGCAAAGCTTCAATGATCTTGAAGAAGTGTCACAAATCCTTAAATAATCCCCAAGTTTCTTCACCAAAAGATAGTTTTCTCCTCTGAAGAAGGAGGAAACCCTAGCTAAGAAAATCTGAAAATTTCTAAAGAAAACTAAGAGAACTAGAAGTGAAATTAAGCAAAGTTAAGTTGTTTAAGTGAGAGGGGGTGATGGGTATTTATACAACCCTCATGCCCCTCCAAACATCTACATAAAATCAACCCTAAGTAAGGGTACAAAGGTAAATTAATAAAGGAGATGCTTGGTTTTAGTTTAAGTTGAGTCGGAACTTTGATTCGATGCTTGGGTCAACGTCACAAAATTTTTGGGAACAATCGGTTGGGAAATATCCTTTACGTCTTCTACAACATTATAGATCTCCTCGTTAGCTTTCCATAGAATTTTGAATCACCCAATTCCGATGCCCGATAATGAAGATACAATCAAAATATGAAACTGTAATGTCCGAAACAAAAATAGGGGGACCACGACCCAGATACCGGACCCGGTACCGGTACCGGCTGTGGTACCGCTGCCGAGTTCAGTCGACTACCGGTACTGGTACCGGCTGTGGTAGCGCTACCGAGTTCAGTCGGCTGTAGCACCCGGCGCTCAAGCGCCGGGTCTCCCGTCGCCCGCCTTCGCGTGCCACTTTCATTTTTTTATCAATTTGCCTCGTTTCCTCTTATATTTTCTCATCCCAACTTCTTCACGATTTTTTTTCGGACCTCAAAGATCTTCGAGTTGGTTTAGGCCTCGGCCCGAGTTTGGCACATTTTCACCTCAAAAATATACTTGACCAGGATTTCCTAATCCTACAACATACAACTCAAAAACACCTAAAAGTGCATCAAATCATATAAAATAGGAAAATTAATCCGAAAATACACTTTTATACGTTATTGCACCTAAACGAAGCATATTAACATGATTTTCAATAAAAATTGAACGTGGAATATGTGAGAAAAATTATCATTTCAACGTTCATCAGTCGACCAGCCGGATAAAGACCATCTTCAAAGATTATTTCATCCGACACTCCGACAGCTCTCTCTTACGGCCCTTGTTGATGGCGCCTCTCAATACCAATCCCTTCTCCTCCACCAAACAAACTTCCCCTGTCCCGCAGTCCCGCACCTATTGAAAATGATCCAATCTCCTCTCCAGCTAAACACAACTCTTCCTCTTTGTCTCTCCTCGCAGATGACGCCTTACCTCGCAAGCCATCTCCCACAAATCATACTCTCCAGCCTCCTTCTCATACCGTCCATCAACCAACTATCAGCATCCCGCTACTACAAGACCATAACCAATCCAAAGCCACCTTAATCGTGCCCTCTTCACCTGTCACGATCATCAATGAAACTCCATTCATTACAAATAAACATCCACCCCTCTCCTATGATATGAAACCCTAACTAACTAATCAACCCTCCTCCCACCCCACTACCTTTACGCCTTTTCACTCTCCAATGTCTGCTACCCCACTGCACATCTCTTCCACGTCTAAGCTGCACACCACATAAATGACCAATATTCCCTCACCTTCATCTACACAAGCTTACGCCCCACCCTCCAGCGCATTTCTCCTCCAAGTACCAATATCGCTAGATTCCCCAACGTGTAAAATAGCTTGTAAGTTCAAAAAGACTCGGTATGAATTTCACTTCATCTTAGAATAAGCTAGCCTCACTCCCAAACATAAACTTCTTGATGAGCCTATCTGTACCCCCAATACACCCAGAATAAAAAAAATCCAAAATTCACATTCCCTCTTCAGATGATTTTATTATTCCATTGGATATGCTACAACAACTCTTATCATCATAGGAGACTGGCAGGGTGGACTAGTCCCACCGCTGCCATGAATCTCCTCAGTTGGAGCTGTAAGGAGCTTGGGAATCCCCGACACTTCAGGAACTTCGTGAACTCAGTCGCGTCAAGTCCCCCTCTCTTATTTTCTTATGTGAAGCTAAGAGTTCTTGTTCTTTTATTGATAAGTTGAAAAGTCAGTTGACTCTGTTTAGATTTTCAGTCTCTGTTACCGACCTCTCGGGGGCTTCCCTGTACTGTGGAAAAAATCGGCTAATGTCTCTCTTACTTCATTTTCCGATTGGCATATTGATGTGATTATCACCATTGACAACCGCCCTTGTCGTCTCACTGGCTACTATAGTGAGCTGGATATATCACGGAGACCGCATGCCTCAATTGTAAGACGTTCCATTCCTCTCAATTTTTGTCGTGGTTATGCTTAGGAGATTTTAATGAAGTCCTTATCTCAAGCGAGTTTCAAGGTATGACTCACAGCGCTCAATGGAAGATGGTAGCATTCCGTGAAGCTTTATCATTCTATGGCATGTCGAATTCGGGGTTCTACGGGCATAAATTTATGTGGTATAGAAATTCGGTCCAGCCTTTCACTCAACGTGGCCACCTCGACTTGGCCTGTGTCAACCATGAATGCTGGTAAGTATTCCCCTCCACTTCAGTACACCATATTCCAACAGTGTTCTCGGACCACTCCACCTTCCATATTGACCTTCGCATTTCTCCCGCCATTAGCTCCGCCCCCTTCAGCATCTAGATCGTTCCACTTCGAAGCCATTTAGATTAAATCTTCTGAGTGCGCTGATGTTATTAAATATTCTTGGAATTCTGAAATTAGTTCTCTTTCAGATAAAAATGATATTTGTGATGTGGGCCTTCTCAATTGGGGAGGTAATATGCAGTCCTTTATTAATGAGAAAATTGAGGAAATAAAAAGCAAGATTCATTGCCCGAACAATAGCACCATCATGATAGATATTAAATATCAGATTTCCGAGCTTAAAACCTGGCTCGAGCTCCTTCTAGACAACGACAATCTAATTTGGAAGCAGCATGCCGAATAATATTGGTATCGGGAGGGAGACCAAAACACCAGCTTCATCCATGCACACGTCAATGCCTGAAAAGATATTAACCACATCTCCTCCCATAAAGATGATTTTGGGATAGCCTGCTATGAGAAATCAGAAATGGAGAATATTATTCTCTCCTACTCCAGCATCATCTTCACTCCCTCCCTAGCCGACCCACTATATACACCAATCCCTAAGTTGCGTGAGAACACGAGCCACATCGAAAATGTAGGCAAACTTTCAGAAGTCGTTCTTTGGGGATGAAGATGTAAAAGCACTTAAAGAGATGCATCCGTTCAAATCATATGGTCCCGATGGTATAAGCCCTATATTTTTTCAAAAATTCTGGTACATAGTTGGCAATGATGTGACTAAATTTTTTCTTGATTTTCTTACCCATAATCATCTTGCCCCATCTGTTAACTCGACTTTTATTGTCCTCATTCAAAGTTAAGAAGCCTGAGCTGATTTCTTAGTTTCGGCCTATTAGTCTTTGCTATGTTGTTTATAAGTTAGTAGCTAAAGTTTTAGCTAATAGAATCTGAGCGTGTATTCCCACATTATCTCAGTGTCCCAACCTGCATTTATCCCAAGTCGTCTCATAACTGATAATATACTTATCGCTTATTAAATGCACTAATTTATGAAAAATAAGTGTGCGGGATGGGACGGTCTTATGTCGATTAAATTGGATATGAGTAAAGTGCTTGATAGAGTTAAATGGTCCTCCGTCAATAACATTATGCTCTCTATGGGTTTTCCTACCACATTATATGATTGTATTAACTCTTGCATCTCTTAATCTATTTCAGTTTTATGCTAAATAGATTACGATTTGGCTCTTGTACTCCGCAAAGAGGGATTCAACAAAGAGACCCATTATTTCCTTACTTATTCATCCTTTGTGCGGAAATATTTTCGTCTCTTGTAGGACCTCCATCTTTGTAAGAAGAATAATGAGATAAATATTTCACATTTTCTCCTGCCATATCTCACCTTTTTTCACGGATGACACACTCTTCTTTGGGAAGGCATCGAAGCTCGACACTTAAATATGCCATCCAATTTTATGAAAATATCTCGGGGTAGTACATCAACCTTGATAATTCTAGGATTTTATTCAGTCCAATTAATACTCATCTGGACTTAGCCACTTCTATTTATGATATATTTGGTATTTCGAGCGTTGACTGGCACACCAAATACATTGGGTTTCCATCTTTGTCGGCAAGAATAAACATACGATTTTTGTGAATAATTAAGATTGGGCTTGGAAACGTATCTCTGGATGGATGTAGAAGAAACTGAGTAAAGTCGGTAATGAGGTTCTCATTAAGTTAGTCATTTAGGCAATTCTCATCTACACAAAGTTGTGCTTTCACATTCCAGATAGGGTCTTAAGCAGTCTATAAGCCTACACGAAGTCATTCTGTTAGGGGAATGGTGATGGCTCAAAAAAGACCCAGTGGGTTGCTTGGAATGCAATGCTCCGGAGAAAACAAAATGATAGTATTGGGATCCGTAGCATCAAAGCTTTTAATATTGCCATGCTTAGCAAATGGGTATGGCGTCTCCTTACCAATCTTACTTCTCTCGTTGTGAGTACCACCCATCCTTGTCTTTTTTGGTTACCGCTGATGGAAGTTATCCCTCATTTACGTGGAGAAGTATTATTGATGGCCGAAATGTGGTCCTTCTTAGCTCTCGAAAACTCATCTACTAGGGCAATCAAACTCGTATCTGGATGGACAATTGACTACCTTGCCCATCTTTCTTTGGTTTACAATTGACGCTCCACTTTTTTCTCTGATGCCATGGTCAACGCGCTACGAGATGCAACCTCTGGAGGCTGGAATTCAGATTTGGTCTGTTTTATAATTCAGATTTGGTATTTCCATCATTCAGGAAAGTTCTAGGTGAAATTATTATACCACTTTATTATGAACTCGGTGCTTGAGCTATTTAATTGCTCCTCTGATCCATTGTGTAGCTCGGGAGCCTATATGGTATGGAAATGCTTATGGAACTTGCATCTTTCCAGTAGAATCCTGCACTTCTTATGGAGTTGGTGTACTGACTCGCTTCATATAATAGATAATCTAGCTAAGCATCATCTCCCTTGCTTGGATCTTTGCTTGAATTGTTCAACGCCTAATGCTTCGATGATACATTTATTTTTTTGCTGCCCGGCCTCATCCGCCATTTGGTATGGTGCTAGCTTGCATGAATTTGAACCTTGCCTGGAGTTATAGTTCCAGGACATGGTTTTATCGAGTGATGGGAATATTATAGAATACGTTGTCGTCAGAGCTAAACCTATTTGGTATCACTGCAATAGCTTGATGTTTGGAGGTATCAAAATTGATCCACACATCGTGTCTCTTGCTGGCCGACTTCAGATGGATCTTCTAAGTGCACAGAACAAACCAAAGCTACTTCCTTCCATAGATAGCCTCCTAGTTTGTATGCCATTAGATATGGGAATAATGATACACTTTGATGGTGTTGTTTCATCTAGTCAAAATTCTAATTATGCTGGGGCTTTCATAAAGGGGCAGATGTTTCAGTTTTTCTAGCCTTAGCTAGATCATTTCCGGGCATCTCTCACCTGGAGCTGTCTAAATTTCTGGCTCTTAGGGAGGCTCTATTGTTTGCTTGAAACTTGGGAATTTAAGATTTTCAAGTCAGGGGGACTTGAGAACTGCGGTTCTAGATTCTCTTGGAGAAGCAGATTGCTCCTCCATCTGTGTTTTGGCTATATGATATCCATCAGTTGTTTGCCCCATACATCTCTCACATTCTTTTCTGGATGAGTAGGAATGAAAATTGCATTGCTCATGCTTTAGCTTCTTATGTGAAACTAGTTCTTTGGATGTTGCATGGGACTCGCCTCCCGCTTTCATATGTCATTCAATGCTGTCTAATTCCAGCTAAGTTAATAAGTTTATTTTCCTTTCAATAAAAAAAAACTCATATATGAATGGAAGGAAGGAAACATATTAGGATCAAAGGTACCTGATATACGTCATTTATACGTGCTTTTAGGCTCATTTTAATAGAAGATTCAATAGCAATTGCATGCATTTTAGGTCATTTATATCCGATTTCGGATCATTTGGCAAATATGATGTATATGTTCGTTTTCCTTGTAAAA
>JAUEKW010116453.1:0-12118 GCA_032274785.1 Ajuga reptans
TTCTTATCCTTCTGTTTCTTTTGAATTTAAGTAGAGAAAAATTTACTTAAGATCAAGAATTAAAATTTGGGATATATGATCGGATGATCCTGAAAAAAAAAATAAGGAAGAAGGTCTTCTTATATAAATGAAAATGGTGGAGAATTATTAAGGTGGTGGCCTATTATTTCTTTACAGGATATCAACACCATGTTTTCAGGCGTGTTTTGTGGAGAATCAATAAGCAGACAATTGCAAAAGACAACAATTATCAATTAAAGGCATGACCAATTTATGAATGCAAGCAGACAATTGCAGATAATTATCAATTAATTTATGAATTGTGGTTGTCTTTTGAGGACGGCCCACCACCACAATACACAGCCATGAGGACCATGACCAATTTCCAGGAAAAACAAAAACAAAACGACAATACACAGCCCATGACCAATTTCCAGAAAAAAAAAACAAAACGATATTTTGGCAATATTTCGGCGATATATCGCTGAAATATCGCCGATATTTTAAGGTTTTCTTCATTACTCACACCGAAATGATATATTACCGAAATATTGCCGATATTTTGTTGATATTTCGATAATATTCTGAGGAAATTACAGCACCCCCCAATTTCGTTTCGGTCACTCCTAAATCACGATATTTCGGTGAAATATCATCGAAATATCACGATATTTTCATCCCTGGGTACGGGTCGCTTGTCTGCTTGTCCTGTGTCCTGCTACTTGAAAATTGCTCGTAAAATATGTTCATCAAGTCAACAAAATTACTAATAGAACTGGGTTTTAGATTACCTAACCACGTTAACGCTGGGCTAGTCAAGGTAGCTCCGAAAGACTTGTACGTGCAAGCTTCCCACAAATCGTAAGGGATCGAAGCCTGTCACATCCTCTACTTGTAGTGATCGACGTGTTGTTGGGGGTCGGTTGTCCCGTAGTATAACATTGTGAAGAAGGGTAGCGTCAGCTTCCTTGGTATGTCACCTTAGTGATCACCTCAAGCTTCAGTGGCGACAGGCGTCAGGACTCCGGGCAGCCTGGTCATCATCCTTAGCATCTTGAGGTTCTACTTCTCGATTGCCGCCAGGCGTAGGGCCATGAGCTCGCTTTCAGTAGCGTCCTCTTGGAGAGGCTCTTCCACATTGTCATCATCAATGCTCATGTCGTCTTCGAGAGAGTGTACATGAGGGACTCGTGATCTGCCACGTCATGTGCCCCCACACCTGTTGTTGGCCGATGCTAACTCCTTTTGTAGATCTTCCATAAAATTTTTAGAGCTTGCATTCTCCCTGGTTAATCATTCGTTAACCTCTCTGGCAGCAGCCAGTTCCTGTAGAACCTTATAGAAGGCTGCCTTCATTTTTTCTAGGGTCATATCTCCAAAATCCATGGTGGAAGAAAACTCTTTGAAAGGTAGATTTTGAAAGTTCATATCTAGTTGTGTTCCCATAAACGGCGCCAAACTATTTATGCCAAATTTTGTTTAGAGTAGTGACCTTTGATTAGGATGATTAGCGACTAGATTTAAATAATTGAAACTAAGAACAAAAAGAAAAGTAAAGATAAAATACAAGAATTGGTTACGCGGAAAACCCCAATGAAGATGGGTAAAAATGGTGAGTAGAGCGGTTCTACCGTTCTACTAGTAATTTGTTGAAATACAAGTACAATACTCAAGTGATTGTTGAAAGTAAATACAAGAAATAGTGCCAAAGTAAAGTGTGCAAAGAAGCTTGTGTGTTCTTCTGGAACCGTTAGAGAGAATCTAGGGATTCTCCTAGAATTAGGTTTGACCGGATTAGTGGGGGAGTGGCCTGGCCATGGACTCGGTCAACGGGTCAATCCGGAGTCCACATTTGTCCCCCCCCCCCCTTGGAATGAGTAGTTGAGGAGTGGACTGAGTCTCCAACCGCTCCCTATATTCAGGGATAATGATGCTTGAATGCTGACTTTGTCTCCCACCACTTCCTAAATTGTAGGCTTGGTAGTTATGGCCTCTGGCGTCGCGTCGACTAACTAGCATCCGACGCCAACTTCTTGTCACCAGTTTTTTTTCCCGAACAGTAATGTTACCTTGAATTTAGGTGTTGCAAAATACTCGCATATAGTGTCTAAATTTTGTTGGCTAGGACCAGAAGATGGTTGGTTAGCCTTAGCCTCTCCCAAATCTGCATACTTTTGGAAAGGCTTATGGAGCTTATGACGTTTTTGGAGGCCACTAGATTTAAACCTCTCAATCAAGCATTGTCTCACTCACGGTGCATCCACATCAACATCCATGTGAATCTAAAATTCACATAAGCTCACTTAAGATTACAAGTATATTACAACAACTAAATAAGAACTATATATTTCGTGTACCCATACCTTTAGATGATCAAAGACTAGTTCCAGACCAAGATCTTCATCTACTTCTTTCCATCAGTTGGGCACCGCAATGACATCTCTATTAATTACACCAATCTGACTTTCAAGTTTTACAGATTCATCTGCATTTATAGGTCGCCCTATTGATAGATCCACAATTATCTTCATTTTTTCCTATATGCAGCAAACATTCTCATTATTCCCTTACCCAGTGTCTGACCACGACCTCTTTTCTTAGAGCCAGAATGTACATGTTTATAAAAAACAACTGTTATAATATATTATACATTCACAAGGAATAAATGACTATTATGCTTATGTACCTTCTGTAGCACTTGCATTAGGTAATGGAGCCTGATGACTCTCAGTAGATTGGATATCAAAGCTTGCAGCTGCTGCAATTTCAGGAGCATGAGTTGGGGAACTATGGTGTTCCGTGGTCAGAAATCTGATTTGGAGTAGTACTTTGGCTCCCTTTGGAGTTAGAATTTTGTGTTACAGCTGAAAGTAATATCTCAATTTCATTCTCGAATGAGATGTTTTCTTTGTTCCGAAGTCCTGTTGTACTCCCGTGTATCACCAAATTCGTTGAAGCACTTTTCCTAGTATGATCTCTGAAATTATTTTGCGGCTTGGTGGAATAGGTTCTCTTTGTTAACTTACGTAGAGCCTAGGAGCCATTTCTGAAATCTTAGATAAAAGATACATGTATATACTCAATATTATGCAATTTGATAAACAAGAAGTACAATTTTAATAGGAAAATACTAAAGCAAGACATCTTGGGTATATATAATGATTATGCTTCTTAGTGCTTCCTAGGACAAGATAATGCTAGTTGTGAAATCATTGCATGGTATGGGCATACAACAGTGAACTATATTTTCACGGGATCAAGTAAAATGTGAATGAAGCACTTCATAAATACTACCATAATAACTAGATTTAATAAAAATGAGAGTGTCTCCAAGTACTTCTGACTTTTAGGTTTCAGATGGCATGTGTGCATCATAATAAGAAAATGAAGTATGCTTGCAGCAATGGTATGCACTTTCAAAAACATTGGCAAAGGCAGGTGCATGGAAATTTGCTGAAGATAATAGCATCGACTTGGTATTAATGAAGTACGCTTGCAGCAATGGTATGCACTTTCAAATGCATCATAATTCAATGAGGGCTCCATGATTTCCATCGAACAGTGCTTTTTCAAATAAAGCATTAATTTAAAATATGTGTTAATTTCTCTGTTCTAAAAGTTTTCGTCTAGCTCCGACTATACCCCGTCAAGGTGCTATATGGTCCTCGAACGACTATGTTTTTCCCAATCCTCTCTGCATAACCCCGCCTAGACCCGACTAACTCCGCATAAGCCCCAATTAGGCACTAGACCATAATTTGCTGCCCGACTAGTGCCTAACGTCTTTTAGAACACTGGTTAATATAGATAGCAAAATAGGAAATCATAATAGTAGCAATTGATGATCCAAAGTACGTAATCTGTAACATTTATGTATTTGAAATATACACATTGAGACATACTTATAATCAATCGGGTAGATAAAATAGCAATAAGAGCAGCTAGAAAGGACGAAACATATATCGGTAATCTAAAAGTTCAAATTGTATTACAAAGATTAATATCATTAACATGATAAAAATTAAAATTAAAATTAATACAAGAAAAACAAAAAACCTGAGAATATGAGAGCACAACCAGTTGTTATCTTCACTTTTTTTCCTGGACGAAACTTTGAGAAGAAAGGCGGTATATATATTATTAACCTAAATTATAAGAATGGATGGAATTTTCATTTTCTGGTTTTCATTATTTGATATCTCACCCCTTTCTAACCCTAACAGAAAAAATAAAATTTATAGAAAGGGAAATTTTTTGAGAAGCTGCTAATTGCTCGATCTCCATATCCACGCCATAGTTTTCCTTTAAAAATAAAATCCTCTATACGAATTCCTGCACAGGACAAAGACTTGCCAAATAACTCAAAATAATTTATCAAAAATATATTATATAATCTTATTTCTTTTTAGATATAGAAATCCACCAGTAAACAAAAGGAAAAAAACATATAGAAATTATATTATTGAGAAGATGACTTATCTTAAAAAAACTGATTCGGATTATGTTTGACAATCAAGTGGGCGAGCCACCAATCCTGAGGGATATGGATAAGTATGTTGAAGCTCCGTATTTGAAAATAGTATTGAGCTTGCAAATCTAGGGCTAATCGTTTCCCACTGAAAAATATAATTTAGATCATTCGTAGGGCTTTTTTCTACCTCTAGTGTGCGTAAGGAAAGGGATAGGGATTGGGGGTGGGGGGCTAAGGCGGCGGGTTTCATCTAATTGAGGGTGGGGTTCATCAAATTGTACGGGCTTCATCAAGATAAGTGGATTTTCTCATTTTTATGGGAAATAGGACCACCAACTTAATATAAAAGGTACAACACATCAAGATGGTAAAATATATATCTCTCTTAACGGGCTAAAATCTTGGCTCAAAGTATCATCGAGCCCAACGGGCTGCCTAGGGATGTAAATGGATCGGGTTTGGAACGGATAGGCCTCCCCCATACCGTGCCCTATTTGATTCGAGTAGGGTCCAGGTAATACCTGTTGGAAAATTGGGTACCCCGTGGGTAATCGGATAACCCGGTTAGTATATAAGAAATAAATAAATAATATACACTATGTATATATAAAAATTCAATATTATGTAATAAATCATGTATATGCATGATAGGAAAATATAATATTTTATTATATTTTGTATGCTAAATAATATACTATAAACATAATGTATTAGGTATATTACTAACTATTTAATACATAATGAAAGAATCTGGACCTTATAACTGAGGTGTTGTGTGTCACAACACTTAATGCAGCAATATGAAACGTGCAGAGAGAAAAAATTAAATTCTTCAATAAACAAGTGAACTCAATCAGAGATGTATTAATCACCAAAACTCATACACACATAATCTGAGCAACTTTCATTAACACACACTGGCTCATTTGTTTGTTTACAACAATACACACAACTAGATCATGATGAAGGAAACAATCATCATGATCTTAAACTAAACTACTCCTATACACATCTAAGGTAAATTTCAAAGCAAGATTGTACCAAATCTCACAAGGAACAAGTGAGTGTGTGATAGTGCAGTTTGACTCTCGTGTTTACAATCTTTTGTAACAATGAAGAAAGACTTATGTATTCTTGCGCGTAGAATGGCCAACCTTCAATCTTCGAATCTTTTCATATTTATAGACAAGTCCATCTGTGAAAACGGATAAGAGAGAAATGGAGATAGAAGATATCTTCCAAGGGAAGATAGTTAGTTATGTTAGTATATGGATAAGATTTAAGAATTTAGATATGTTTTTCAACTTATCCATATCCATAAATCTTGTAACTACCACTTGCAGGATATTATCTAAATAAACTATATACAATATCAGAAATATAATAAACCTGATTAATAATAAAGAAAATCAAGTAAGATGAAAATAAGAACACATGAACCAGAGAGGTGTGTTCAACAAGGTGTGGCAACACCTTGGAACACACCTGGTCTTGATCAGCTCAGGTTCTAACAGTCTCCCCATTTTTCATCTTACTAGGCAAAAACCCGCAAGTGGTAAAACTACACACCCAGAAACCACAACATATACACCAAACAACATATATATATATATATATGCATATCATAATACCACAAAAAAATATAAGGACTGGTAAGGATCACAAACAACTTTACTCACTCCACCTACAAAAGTGTCTGGGCTCCCCCTTAATGTCTTAACATGAAACATCATTTAAACATATAATAAATTTTCTTTAAGTAGAATAAAATGGAAATTATTTGAATCAATCATAAAATACCCAAAGTACCAGAGTTTGTATACGATCATCTATACTCCACAGCTTCAACAACTTCTCCTCATCTTCTCTTAAATTACTTCTTCTCCCCCTTAGTCAGTTAGTGTTTGCGCCAGTATCAGTATTGCTTGGTCCAGCCACATCTGTGTCCACTTGAACTCTATCCTATCATCTCCCCCTTTTTTACCAGGAAGCAATGCCTGCAAGTCATTCTTCACCTGTGTCCAATAAGTCAGATCAATTTCTGCACTCCCACGTCTAGCCTCTGTCGTGCCAATCAACTTAAGCAAAGTAGAGGTAGGGACGGTTACTATTGCAAGAAGTGTTGCAGTACTTGTAGGCACATCGGAGGAGGCTTCAGGTTGGTCTGAGGGAACCTCAACTAAGTCTATGAAGTGAGATGGCTCTAGAAGCTTAACATCAACCTTAATTAGAGAGGTGTCCAGAGTATAGTGTGCAATATGGGCAACAACTAGGTTTCGGGACAACAGAATTTGGAAAAATAAGAAAGGAAATAGTAAAGACCCATAAGAAGTCTTTCTTTCTGCATGTGACATTATGACCTCAAAAATGTGGCGACCTAAGTCAAAGGGGATACCTACCAATTTTGAACAATAGAATCATCTGATCCTGAGTTGCAATAGTTCTATTGGTAGAAGGGAGCCAATTGTAACATGCAATCTTATGGAGTACGAAAAACTTTCAGGTAAGGACAAAGGCTGGAGTCCTTTTGGCTTTAAGCCATTTTGCAATACTACCACCAGTAATATGGGAAATGTCATCATTGTAATTACCAGGAAGTGGTTCATTACCTACAGAAGGAAACTTCAAAAAATAATTGATCACTTGTGGGGAGAATTTATAGATTTTCTTCCTTAGATAAGTTAGCCCAAACCTGGAACTACCAGTTTTACCTGTCCCCTTCTCTAAATTGCAATAGAATTCTCCAATGATATCCTCAACATAGTTGCAAGTTAGATTAAGAGAATAACCAAAGTGATAGGTTTTGAGAAATGAAATCAAATCGTATTTTTCAAAGTCATTCTCCAATAGATGACGTTCGGAGATGAACTTTTTCTTCTTGTAGAATTCCGATCGAGCATAGGCTTCATCGGAGTAGAATAGATTGTTGTAGGCAAGGTTTGTGTCAAGTGTTCATCAGTAGTCGCAACACCTTCTGAAGACTCATGAGTAGAGTCACTCTCCACTGCATCACTCTCAGTTTCTTCCATATCTCGTTCGGCCATCACCACTTCTTGATCACTCGAATCATCCAACTCGTCAGAGCTTTCATCTATTTCTCTAGCACCCCTATCCACCATTTCTTCTTCTACCTCCTCTTCTTCCCTAGATGTTCGACTTGTGTTGGTTGGCACCCTTTTGTTTATACTGCAGAGGAAATCAGCTAACGTATTTTGCAGTCCGTACTCAAGGGCTTGTTCTGCATCAGGAGTAGATTGTTAAGGATGGGTAGGTGTTTTATCTGGTGACACAGCACTTCTTGGAGCATTTGGGAAGCTCTTGGAACTTCTTCCAATGTTACCCCTCTGAGGAGTTGGATCAGAATTTACCGCTTGGAAACTCGCTTTGCAGGTCCACTTTGTTCATGGACAATGACTTTGATGGCTGAGAAGTCAGGATCTTAATCAACATCGATCAGATAATCTGGGTCACCAGGAAGTTGATACGCAAGGTAGGAATCTCCAGGAACATATTCTTCCAACTCCAGTGAAGGTTGTTGTGGATTTTCTGTAGAAGGCGGAAAAGGGTTTTCAGGACCCGGAATGGAACAGGATGTTGCAGTACTTGGTGGAACACCAGAGGGATTCACTGCAGCATATTATCTACGAATATCATAAGTATTCCTGGATGGGAATGACATATTTGGATTAGAGGGATTATCTGCAGAAGAAATGTTAGAAGATAGAGGGTTAGGGTTTTGTAGAGGATGGAGACTGGGTCCTTCTATATCTTCAATGCCATGTTTGAAAAAAGACAAAATTTGTGCCACATCCTCATCTTCATTACTCATCTTAGAAAAAAAAAATTAAGAACCAACAAGATAATGAATGCAATGATGTGATTTTTGACAGGAATTTATGGGCGAATGAGAAGAGAAAGTGACCCTCAATTTGAATTCTGAAATTGTCTAATCCTAGACACGTTCAACAATAACATCCATTTTCTCCTCAGAAACTGCTATCCAGAATTGTAGTGAATCACTAACTGCCCTTTTTCAGTCATGTACGAAATTATGAGGGAGACAGTGGGGAGGTTAGTGTGTTAGAGGGTGGTTGAGAGAAAATAGGAGACTAAATAATCTGACATATTTACAATAAGAGAAAAATAATAAACAAAACCGATTATATTAAAAATGAAACCCTAAGAGAAATATATATATATATATATATATTAATTTATTTATTTAATTTTTTTTATTTCTAAGAAAAATACAGAATGCATTTATAGAGTATTTTCATGAGTAGTATTTTCTTTTCAAGAAAGATACATAGATGTTTCAATAAAAAAATATTTACTCCCAAGTGATCCAACATGTTGCAAAACACTCATGAAAAAGTTTTTTAACCCTTTGGAAAGGTGACCCTTGTCAAATTGACAAGGCATCTTAATCACTGACCATACATCACCAAATAAAATCTGACAGTATTTAATAAAATCAGAAGGTGGTGATGGTTTAACAAAAGCCAAGAGATAAGAATGGGATTTGAAAGAGTAAGTAATCAAACATCTACCATTTGATCCTTGAAACACTCAACATTACTCCATTGATTTTAAATATTCATTTTGCACTATTCAGAGATAACACTAAAGCAAAGGAGAAAAATGCATGATAGTATTGAGTGTTGCAACGATGCTGTACATGTGTTGCAACAATTTATACAATACTAAATCTATATAGTACTCATGCCAAGAGATTTTTTTCAGGGAAGAAAATCTCTCAAAGTCAAGTTCCTTTGTAAATATGTCAGCCAATTGTCTCTCAATTGGGATATGCTCAATGTGTATCAATTTCTTTTCCACTAGGTCTCGTATAAAGTGGTGGCAGATATCAATATGCTTGGTTCTTGAGTATTGTACTGAATTTTTTATAGTTTCAATGGCACTGGAATTGTCACAAAAGGCATTCAATGTTTCACTTTCTAAACCATAATCATCCAACATCTGTTTTATCCAAAGTAATTAGGTTCAACAACTTCTCAAAGCTTTGTATTCAGATAGTCATGGATAAAGACACATAATTTTGTTTCTTACAATGCCAAGAAACTAACTTGTAGCCTAGGTAGAAACATCCTCCTGATGCACTTTTCCTATCATCCACATCCCCTGCCCAGTCTGAATCACTAAAGCCTACTAGATTAGTGTTTGTATCTTTTGAATACCAAATCTCTAAATCCGATGTACCCGCAATATATTTGATGATGACAACATGCAGATGGGACATTCTGGCACATACACACACATTGAAGCAAATATCAGGTCGGCTTGCAGTTAAGTAAAGAAGGCTTCCAATCATACTTCTATATACGGTGTTGTCAACATTTTCCCCAACGCTATCTCTGTAGATTTTTTGGCTAGATCCCATAGGAGTTCTCATGTGTTTAACATGTTCAAGATCAAATTTCTTTATCAATGACTTAGCATATTTAGATTGGGAGATAAAGATGCCTTCATCAAATTGTTTTATCTGAAGTCCTAAAAAGAAACTTAACTCTCCTACTAAACTCATTTTAAATGTAGATGACATGGCATGAACAAACTCATTCAAATGCAGATCACAAGTAAATCCGAATACAATGTTATCAACATATATTTGTGCAATGGTGATCTTCTTCCCTACTTTCTTAATGAAAAGAGTTATGTCCATATTTCCTCTAGTGAATCCAAGATGGAGTAAGAATTCAGTTAATCTATCATATCATGCCCTAGGTGCTTGTTTTAAACCATATAAATTATTTTTCAATTTGTAAACATGATCAGGTTTATATGGGTCAACAAAACCCTTAGGTTGTTCCACAAATGCTTCTTCCACAAGATAACCATTTAAGAAGGCACTTTTCACATCCATTTGAAACAACTTGATTTTGAGAAAACAAGCAACAACCACAAAAAACCTAATTGATTATAGTCGAGCAACAGGTGAAAAGGTTTCATCGTAGCTTTGTTTCTTGTTACATTTCCATGCTCATCAGATTTATTTCGAAATATCCACTTAGTACCTATAACATTTATGTTATGAGGACGAGGTACCAAGTCCCACACATCATTTCTCAGAAACTGATGTAGTTCATCATGCATTGCATTTATCCAATATTCATCTTTAAGTGCCTCATCTACAGATATTGGTTTAATATTAAACAAATACCAGCATGCATTAATGACAGGAAATATAGAAGAGAAACATGCCAGTTTGATCATTTTAGCATAATCACGCCTTTCCATTTCCGGAGTGCGAAGTTTGTCAGAGGTGTTACCTATTACTTGAGTGATGGGGTGGTTTTTTCAAATTCTACCTGGTGGATCTTTTTGCACTATTGAATTATCAAGTAGATCAGACCTAATATCAACCATATTTTGGTTAGATTCACCATCTTGATTTTCTGGAAAAACATCATGTTCTTCTTGTTGTGGTGTTGCGTCAGGTGTGTTAGTATCTTCAATAATAATATCTCTTCCAGCTTCAGGTATTGAAGTTTCTGATCTTTCAATCAAATCCAAAACTTCATCTTCATCCATTTTCCTGGCTATATGAGAGAGATCATCAAACATTACATTCACACTCTCTTGAATAGTTCTTGTTCTAAGGTTAAAAACCCTATATGCATGATTGTTCAAAGAGTAACCCAAAAACACTCCTTTATCACTTTTGGAATCAAATTTGCTCAATTTATCTCTATCATTCAAAATGTAGCAAACACACCCAAACACATGAAAATACTTAAGATTAGGTTTTCTCCCTTTAAGTATTTCATAAGGGTTATAGTACCTCCTGATCTAAGAAACACCTGATTTGAAATATGACATGCAGTGTTTATGGCCTCAGCCCAAAAATGTTTTGTCATATTTTTTGCACATATCATAACCCTTGCCATTTCTTGAAGAGATCTATTTTTCCTTCTAGCACTGTCATTTTGTTGTGGTGTCTTAGGAGCAGAAAATTCTTGAAATTTTTTATTTTTGTTGCAAAACGTAGAAAATTAAGAGTTTTCAAATTTCCTTCCATGATCAGATCTAATTCTAGATACCCAAACTCCACGAGAGTTATGAATGTTGATCATCACAATTTTGAAGTGATCAAAAGCATCAGATTTTTCTTTAAGAAAGTATGTCAATGCATATCTAGAAAAATTATCCACACATACAAGCACATAACGTTTGCCACCTAGACTTTCTACTTCAATAGGACCCATCAAATCCATATGGATAAGCTCAAAACAGTGAGTAGTGACACAGTGTTGTAGTACTTTGCGTGGTACCTTAGTTTGCTTACCTTTTGCGCATGAACCACAAATTGAGTCAATTTTACCCATCATTTTTGGTAGGCCCCTGACAGCTTCCCAAATGGAAAGTCTCCTCAATTGTTTGTAGTTTACGTGTCCCAATTTTTTATGTCATAGATCAACTTCATCAATTTCTGCTTTATGACAAGTAATTCTATCTTTTGTCGAATAGCAATTGTTTGATGCTCTTGCACCTGTCATAACATAGCTTGTTTCCACAATCAAAGACAATGCAAATATCTTATTCGAACTTGATGATAGAGTATACATTAAAGCAAACTTTTAGTGCGCTTTATGGATGTATATTTAATTTCCTTATTATCTGAAATAA
>JAUEKW010116561.1:0-12117 GCA_032274785.1 Ajuga reptans
TGCAGTATCTCCTTCTCACTCGTCCTGACATTGCCTTTGCCGTCAACAAATTATCTCAGTTTATTGCATTCTCAATACAATGTATTACTGTATTTTCGACGGAATTATTCTCGATCCAGCATTCATGGTCATTCCAATCGATGACCACATGGTCCATTGAGGACACGGTGTATTTGAAACAGCCATTATTCTTGATGGGTACAGTGCATTCCCTTTTAACTAGCCACTGGTTCAAATCTATGCTCTATTGTGGAATGGTTATGTTGAATTTCTTATCAAGGTGGAATATGACCTATGAGTCAACTTCGAATTCCACTGTTAGCTAGAGAGATGCTTTAGGTCCTTTAATTTTATTAACCTTCTTTGTTATGAAACAATAAGAACAGTACTTTCCTCATCTAACTGATACAGCTACGTACTTTTCTCTTAATCGTTTTCCTCGCATAGGTTGAAACATGGCATTACTGTCTATTTCCTATGAAGTTCGTGTCTTCTTTTAACCATGCCATTGTCATATGGAGTTAGAATTATAATATAAAGAACTACCATTGTACTTTAACACAATGGCCTTCATCAATAGTCTTCATTCTTGTGATAGAAACTAATTCACTGGCTTGTATTTATAGATACCTGTACGAGCTGGATACCTACCTTTCTCGTTTTCTTAGATCAATAGAGAAATCGAAGATAACTTCTCCCTTTGTACTATCTACACTCTGAAGCATCCTAATTCAGCTTACAGCAGTATCACAGTGCAGAAAAGGAACTCTTAGGTACTGGTTGAGTGCAGGGCCTGGAGATTTCTTACTGTCTCTAGCTGGATGCCCAACGTCTGCTTTTTACGCAGTTGTCATTGATGAGAACTTCTCTCAGTGCAAAGAGGGGGTCAAAGTAATAACATCTACCATTCCCATGAAACACCCCCTCTTTGCAACTATGAAGAACGTAAACTACCTCCCAAATGTTCATTCGATAATGGAAGCTGAGGAGAAGGGGGACATCAGCATCTATATAGGTCGATGAGGATGGTTATATAGCAGAGGGTCCAAATGTCAATGTCGCATTTATAACTCGTGAGAAGGAGCTAAGTGGGTGCACAACTTTGAGGCTGCTTCAATTGGCACCCAAGTTGGTCGAGCAAGGGCGTTGGAAGAGCGTGAGAATGGGTAATCCAACAAAGAAAGAAGGCTATGAGGAAGATTTGTCATAATCTCAGCTGATATTCAAGAAATTGGAAGAAACTCAAGATTGAAGTCAAGTTGATGTCAAAATGGGATAACTAACTTAACTACCACATAGACAACAATTTTAAGTGGCTTCCACAATGGTTTTCTTTGAACTGTGGTTAAAGAGAGTTAGTTAAGTTTTTGTGCAGTTTTGTTAGCTCTTTTCTGTAATCTTCTGGAAAGTTATGTGGCCGTTTTTCTTGTTGATGTTATTCTCCTGTATGTAGTATATAAGGTTCAATTCATTGATAGGTTAGAGGTTGGTCACATAAGTTAGAAATCAGCTCAGAAACACCTAAGGTTACAAGGTGCAGTTTCTGGGATTGGTGATCACATGTGTTACTGTTTCTTTGTACTCTGGATCTCTTGTTCATAGTGATTGGTCTTGACCTCCCCGTGGATGTAGATCTCATAGATCGAACCACGTAATTGCTTGATTCTTATTTCATTGCAGTTTCACTCATACACACAATCTGAAGCAACACACAAGAGTCAATCTAATTCACATTGTTGCATTGATTCTGATTCATTGTTTTACTTCTAAACTCGATTGTTTGAGCCTTGGTTTCTCTACAGGTGGCGCCACCTGTGGGAATAGGGAACATAAATATCTGTAGAGTTTGAAGGGTGTGCACTCCAGGTGTTTGTGGAAACATCAAGGCAGAAAGAACAATAAAATCTCAGTTTCTGTGAAGGAAATGACTTCTACCAAGTTTGAGGCTGAGAAATTCTCTGGGAGAAATGATTTTGGCCTATGGAGGATAAAAATGAAAGCCTTATTGGTTCAACAAGGTCTCTCAGAAGCATTGAAAGTCAAGAAACAAGAGTTAAAGGATCAAGAACAGCAGAAGTAGGAGGAATTACAGGAGAAAGCACATAGTGCAATTATTCTGAGTTTGGGAGATAAAGTATTGAAAGAAGTTGCCCATGAAACATCTGCTGCTGATCTTTGGGCTAAGCTGGAGTCCCTCTACATGGAAAAATCCCTCACCAACAGGCTGTACATGAAGCAGAGGTTGTACTCCTACAGAATCATGGATGAAAGATCCATGAGTGACCAACTTGATGAGTTTAACAAGGCTCTTGATGATTTGGAGAACATTGGGGTAAAAATGGATGATGAAGACAAAGCAATCAACATGTTGAATGCCGTTCCTAGGCCATTTTATCATCTAAAGGATGCCATGTTATATGGCAGAGAAAAGAAGATCACTTTGGAGGAAGTTCAAAGTGCATTGAAAGCTAAAGAACTCTAGAAGCAAAATGAGGAGAGAATGGATTCTGTTGCAGAAGGATTAGCTATCAAACAGAAGTTCTCTAAAGGAAGCAAGTTCAAGAAGCCTCAAGGATTTCAGAAGAAGCAAGTTCAAGGAAAGGTCAAAGAGACAGAAGACAAAGACACCAGAAAATGCTTCTGTTGTAAGAAGCCTGCCCACTTCAAGAAAGACTACATAATCTGGAAAAGAAGGCAAGCTCAGAAAACTCAGGAAGCAAATCAATCAGAAGCTTCAGAAAGATGTGATGAGCCAGAGGTATTAAACATTGTGGATACTCCAATTCAAGACAGTTGGATTCTTGATTCAGGGTGCACATTTCACATGTGCCCTCATAAGGATTGGTTCAGCACCTTTCAAAGTGTGGATATGGGATCTGTTCTTCTAGGCAACAATCAGAATTGTGCAGTTCAAGGCATTGGAAATATAAACCTGAAACTCAGTGATGGCACCAGCAAGATTTTATCTGATGTCAGGTACATTCCTAGATTAAAAAGGAATTTGATCTCTCTTGGCTTACTTGAATCAAAAGGTTATAGTTTCAAGTCAGAAAATGGCTCATTACTCATTATAAAAGGATCAAATATTGTCATGAAACGATTCAGAAAACACAATATGTATTACTTACCTGCAGAAGTTATTGTTGGTGAATCTGAGGTTATATCAGTGGATAATTCAAATCTACGGCATATGAGGATAGCTCACATAAGTGAGAAAGGTCTAAATGAACTTCAGAAACAAGGTATACTTACAAACTCAGGAAAATTCAGGATAGAATCATGTGAAGAGTGCATATTGGGAAAAAGCACTAAGCAACCTTATCAGAAAAGTAAATCAAGTTCCAATGGAATACTTGATTATGTCCATGCTGATCTCTGGGGGCCAGCAAGGATAGAAACACTAGGAGGAGGGAAATATTTCTTGACTTTAGTAGATGATTACTCAAGAAAACTCTGGATTTATATTCTGAAACACAAAAGTGATGCAATGTCTAACTTTAGGGATTGGTGTACTGAGGTAGAGACATCAAAATCTACTAAAGTTGAGTGACTTAGAACTGACAATGGATTGGAGTTTGTATCTGAAGAGTTCCAAAGGTATTGCATAGATAAAGGAATTAAAAGACATAAAAAAGTTCCAGGAAATCCTCAACAGAATGGTGTGATAGAGAGGATGAATAGAACTATTCTGGAAAGAGTGAGATGTATGCTCTTGAGTTCTGGCTTACCTAAGAAATTTTGGGGTGAAGCAGCTGCTACAGCTGCATATCTAATAAACAGGAGCACTACCTCAGCTAAAGAATTTAAAACCCTAGAAGAGTTATGGAATGGAGTGACTCCTTGCTATAATCACTTAAGAGTATTTGGTTGTCTTGCTTATGCTCACATAAAGCAAGATAAGATGGACTCAAGAGCTGTCAAGTGTGTCTTGCTTGGTTACCCAGAAGGCACCAAAGGTTATAAACTATGGTGTGATCAGCCGGGTTCAAGAAAGCTGATAATCAGTAGAGATGTGGTCTTCAAGGTAGAAATCATGCCTTATAAACCATCTACATCAGCAGTTAGGGAACAAAAGGTTGAGGTGGAGCTTGTTAAACCACTGGACACCAAGAGTGATCAGAATGATAGCTCTGATGAAGAGAACATCCCAGAAAAGAGGGATCAATCTTCTACTGGCTTGAGCACTTACAAACTGGCAAGAGATAGGGAGAGAAGACATATCAAACCTCCAAAGATATTTGGTTAAGTAGATCTTGTATCCTATGCTCTAAATGTGGCTGAGGAAATTAGCTATTATGAGCTAAGTAATTACTCAGAAGCTATTAGTGGAGCTGAGAAAGACCAATGGCTGATAGCAATGCAACAGGAGTTGGATTCTCTTATAAAGAACATAACCTGGATTCTTGTGGACAAGTCAAAGGGGCAGAAACTTGTAACTTGTAAATGGATTTACAAGAAAAATGTGGAGTTTGCAACTCAACAGCAAGTAAGGTATAAAGCTAGGCTGGTTGCTAGAGGCTTTACACAAAGGGAGGGAATTGACTTTAATGAAGAGTTTTGTTGGCAATTGTAGCTCAATATGATGTGATACTTGAACAAATGGATGTCAAGAAAGCCTTCCTGCATGGTGACTTAGAGAAAACCATTTTCATGACACAACCAGAGGGTTTTATACTTCTTGAAAATAAGGGAAAGGTCTGCAAATTTCAAAAATCTTTGTATGGCTTGAGACAAAGCCCAAAGCAGTGGTATAAGATATTTGATGAACACATGTTGAGTATTGGATATAGCAGGTCTATGTATGACAATTGTGTGTATCTAAAAGTAGTTGGAGATGCACCAGTAGCTTTCCTTTTGCTATATGTTGATGATATGTTGTTAGCAAGTAAAAGTCTCACAGAAATTCAGATGCTCAAAGAATGCTTGAAGGCGGAATTTGAAATGAAAGATTTGGGAGAAGCTAATAGGATTCTTGGAATGTGGCTCACACAAAGAGATTATATCCAGAAAGTACTTAAAAGGTTTAATATGTGGGATTCAAAGATTCTGACAGTTCCATTAGCCATAGGGTGCAAGCTCAATAATTATCAGAAGCCATCCACAGAAGAAGAAATGAAACATATGCATCAGATCCCCTATGCAAGTGCAGTTGGAAGTGTAATGTACACTATGGTGTGCACAAGACCTGATCTTGCACACTCCATCAGTGTCATTAGCAGGTATATGTCAAATCCAGGAAAAGCTCATTGGGAAGCTCTGAAAAGAGTGTTCAGATACTTGAGAGGTGCAGCAAACATGGGATTGAAGTTCACAAAGTTAGATCAAGATCAAGATAATGATTATTTATTTGGATAAGTGGACTCAGACTTTGCTGCCAACACAAACAACAGAAGATAACAAACATGCTACATTTTCACCTTGTTTGGAACAGCCATAAGCTGGAAATCTACATTGTATTCGGTAGTAGCTTTGTCAACTACAGAAGCTGAGTATATGGCCCTTACAGAGGCAGTAAAAGAGAGCATATGTCTTAAGGGTTTATTGTCAGAATTTGGCATTAAACAGAAATCAGTTCCTATCTTGTGTGATAGCCAAAGTGCTATCTGCTTATCCAAACACCAGGTATTCCATGATAGGAGTAAGCATATTGATGTTAGATCACATTTTGTAAGGGATGAGGTCAACAAGAAGTCTGTGGAAGTGATTAAGGTTCATACAGATGAAAAAGCAGCAGATTCTCTAACAAAGGCAGTGTCTGTCGCTAAGTTTGGTCACTGTCTTGAGTTAGTTAGTTTCACTTCATTGGATTAAGAGGTGGTTTCTGCCCTGTAGTGGGGCTTAAGTGGGAGGGAAAGGATAGTTGTCAATGTGAGTTTATGATCATCTCAAAATGATGCCAATGTGGAGATTTGTGAGAAAGATTTGTCATAATCTCAGCTGATATTCAAGAAATTGGAAGAAATTCAAGATTAAAGTCAAGTTGATGTCAAAATGGGATAACTAACTTAACTACCAAATAGACAACAGTTTTAAGTGGCTTCCACAACGGTCTCTTGGAACTGTGGTTAAAGAGAGTTAGTTAAGTTTTTTGTGCAGTTTTGTTGGCTCTTTTCTGTAATCTTCTGGAAAGTTCTGTGGCCGATTTTCTTGTTGATGTTATTCTCCTGTATGTAGTATATAAGGTTCAATTCATTGATAGGTTAAAGGTTGGTCACATAAGCTAGAAATCAGCTTAGAAACACCTAACGTTACAAGGTGCAGTTTCTGGGATTGGTGATCATATGTGTTGTTGTTTCTTTGTACTCTAGATCTCTTGTTCATAGTGATTGTTCTTGACCTCCCCGTGGATGTAGATCTCATAGATCAAACCACGTAATTGCTTGATTATTATTTCATTGCAGTTTCACTCACACACACAATCTGAAGCAACACACAAGAGTCAATCTAATTCACATTGTTATATTGATTCTGATTCATTGTTTTGCTTCTGAACTCGATTGTTTAAGCCTTGGTTTCTCTACAAAGGCAAACGGGCATCTGAGATGATGTATGTGGGGAGCACACTCCCCTTATTGCTAATCATCATGTGGGATGAGAAACCTATTGGAGATGGTAAATTTTAATTTAATTATGCGTTCTTTGAATTCAAGACTTTATGATAGTATGAATTTGAAATCCATTATTCTCATTTTGAACAATTTTGGAGGGATATGGACTCTAAATTTTGGGTGGATTTGAAATCTATTGAAGTCAAATTTTCGTATTTCAAATCACTTAATCCAAATGCAACGATATATATTACTGGGACAGATTTAATTCTTTAGTCTTGATTTCGCTAATTGTTTTCCATTTTTTCTGGTGCAGGTAACGTGGGAGAATTGACAATGGCACTTTTAGATTTGCTTTGGGAAGACATGGTTGCTGGCCCAGAAACACAAAGGTTTCTAGTTCCTTACTTGTAGGAATTCTATCATGTGATATGTCAGAGGATTCAAGATGATTGTTGTAAATTCTGTTGTGACAGCATTTTTAAGGATTAATAAAATAACCATACATAAAAAAAAGAACAAAGAAACAATTGTGTTGTTATACGTGTAGTGTTTTTTTAGATTATTTACCACTACCACCAATGAAGGAGAGACCTTAGCCACTCTGTGAGGTTCTTTCCTAAAGCTATTTTGGTGATAGGAGAAGTGACCCACTAATCTTATAAAATGAGCTCTTTTCTTCCAATTTATCAATGTGGGACAACTCATATGTGAACTTGTTAATCAATATTTAAACACGTTGCCTTCATATGTGCTAAGCCGAACGGGATCACCCATGCTTCGCCACATCGACAGTTCATCCAACTTAAGCATGGAGCCCACTCTAATACCATATAGAAATTGGGGGATCGGCAAAGTCTCACACATGAAGTATGCCCAATGTAAATTATTTTTCTTTTCTTTACTTTTAAAAGTAGATTTTTTTAGGGGGAAAAATATTAGAAAAGCGCGGGAGAATATTCTGAGTAGACCAACTATTATCATATCTGTGTTTACTATTGCAAAATTTTCCAACTAGTCCCTGTCTAGGTGCTAGACTTCTATTCGCCGTCTACATTTTCTTCTTGATTCTTCTCTGACTAGTGACTACTATGCCCTACTCACCCCGACCCCGAGCTTGTAGCATTTCTACAACATTGATTATATGTGGAAGGAATAACATAGTTTCCCAAAATAGAAAAGAAGATGAAAAATATATTCACTAAATAGTATTTAACATTGAAATCAATGGCATCCATCCATTGAGTTTGAAATTTGGTTGGCCATAATCATGTATGCTAATGGAATGTATGAACCACTAGCATATTACCGGTTAAAAATATGGGGAAGCCAATATGCTCTTCCATTTCTATCTTTCTCTCTCTTGTTGAATTCTCTTGCTATTAATCTCTTGCACCCTCCAAGAAAAAGGCTGTCTCTATGCATATCCATAACAAGGATAAAGTGAAAGGGCTATGCAGTGCAGACCATTGGGTTTTTTGATAGGGCTTCCCTTTGCCCTTCTCTCCTTGGTCCTCTCTCTCCTCGGCGCCATCATATGGATTATTGGGTTTGTTTTTTTTCTCCCTCCATCTTTACATTCATATAAAAGTCGTCATGTAATTTATGGACGGTTTCAAAATCAGTCATTTATATTTCTTTAATTTTTTAAATTTAGCCATTTACTTTGGAATTTCTCAATTTTAGTTGTTTTTTTAAACCACAACTTAAAATTCTCATAGGATAATTGCACTTGCACGCGTCAAATTGGGTTTTTTTTTTTCACATTGCAAATTATGTGAACTTGTCACCCTGATAAACAATGTGACACAAAAAATATACCAAAATTGACCATGGGGCCAAAATTTCATCAGAGAACTGGAAATTTCTAATTTAGAGCGGTCATGTGTGATGCACGTGCAATCATTCAATGAAAATTTTGATTTTCAACTAAAAAAGACTAAATTCAAGAAATTAAAATGATAAATAACTGTTTTTGAAACTGACCATAACTTATAGGACGAGTTTGGTAAATTTTCATATCTTATTGTTATTTTGCACGCACCCATTGGTTCATATGGTTATATTTCAAGTTATAGTTTTCGTGTGATAATGAGTATAAGTTGCATTATGTAAGCTTTATTGGAAATTATTCTTTTTATGCTATATTTAGATCATGAATTTTCTAAAATTTAAATATTGACACATATTCACAAAATTAGATGCCTTCTTCAAATGATGGAAGATAATTTTAAACATTACTTTTCTTTCCATTTGATGATGTCCTTAAATTTTGATCTTGTTTCTATCACAATCAATAATATGGTTAAGAAAACATTTCGTTTTCATCACCCGTAACGAAGCAAAAATTAATGAATTGCATATTAGTTTGATAAAAGCCAGAGTAACGATCTTTAGTATTTCCTTCGTCCCGTTAAAATGTCATGTTTCAAAAGAACTTTTTGTCCCAATTCAAAAGTCAATAACGCATTTTACCAATCAAAGTAGAAAAAATTTAACTTCACGATAATTAATGTGATTGTTTTTTTAGATATCTGAAATACACTCTTTGGGAGGTGTAGAATATTTTCTTTTAACATATTTGTTTTATTTAGGGATTAATTAATGAAATTAGTAGTATTAATGGTTTGTTTATGTTGTATAACTATATATAGGAATTTGCTTAACTGTATCTGCCCATGCTGCATATGCTGCGTCGCGGTGGCCCATTTCGCTTTGTTGCTGATTGAGCTCCCCGTAAATATTCTCATATGGTTCATAGATATGATACCTTGTTGATACATAGACACTAATTTTGTGTTTTCAAGATATGTAGCATGTCACATTTTTCAATTTGTACAATCTCAAAATCTTTAACTCAATCATGTAATATTTTTAGCTAATTTCGAGGTGATCAAAATTAGATGACGTGTTTCTGACGTTGAAGTTGCAAATTTCATTTAATCTCGACAACTAAGTGACAAACTAATATGTTCATCTTATAGATACTACACCCATTGAAGAAGTTGTATTTAATGTATTGTTCGATAGTACTGAGTTACTCAAATGATCACATGTTGATGATGTGCTCATCGGTGATGCAGAACCATGATTGGTGAACGAGCATCCTGGTACATTATCCATGACGGTATTAGGTTCAGTCCTAAGTTTTCCAAGGCCTTGGGAGAATAAAAAAAAATGAGGCCCCTAAAAAAGATTTCTTTGATTAAAAAAAACCAAGAAAATCATTTTTTTTCAACACAAATATAATTATAAGAAAATCCAGTTGTTTAATTAAATAAAAACAATTGGGACGAAAATAGGTAAAGTTCAAGCAAAAATATATTACTAATCTAGAACTACAACTAATCAAAATAAAATTCTATTTAATTTCCATTAAAAAACATATGGAATATAGGTTGTAAAGTTGAAGAAAATAGCTTTCCGTAAAAAAACTTTCATTTAATTAATTTACATGTAAAAAATAAATATACTAAATAAACTTAGAAAATAATACAGTAAACATAATTAGCTAGTTAAAAAATGGAGCAAATACCAATATATATAAGCCTTTTTATTTTTTCATTCAATTTTTTGAATTGGGGAAAAATAGTATATCCTCTAAATGCATAGCTCGTTTATAGATTAGACCACAAATATTTGTATATATATGCATTTTTTTAATATAACAAGCTCGCAAAAATAAAATGCATTTACCCACTATGCCCATAAAAGTACATAAATGAAGAAAAATAATGCACATAAAAATATATTAAAAGAAATGCAAAAACAATATAGTCAAATATGCGGAAAAAAAAAATAACACTAAGGAAAACACAAAAAAAAAAACAAAAAACAAAAAAACAAAAAAAAAACCAAAAAAAAAACAGTGAACATAGATTAATGAAACAATGACTCTCTTGGAGCAAAAGAGGAAATCTCTCCCCCCGAGAGCCTCACACCCCAGCCCCAAGGGATAATGAGGAGATAAATCATGGTGACTCAGCGGTCAAGTAGGTAGGAGGACGTACTTCATGCCCCCCAGGAACCATCGCCACAAGAGGATAAAACCCCTACAACAGCGGGGTCAAAATTACTGAGAATATAACATTACACATATATATATGAAATCGGATATTTTAGGGCCCTTAAAAATTGATATTTTTGGGGGACCCTGGGGCATCGCCCTTCTGGTCCTAGCTCAGAGCAGTCCCCGAAAGCTTTGTGTAAGTTTATTTGTGAATTTATAAATTGAAGTTATATATATTTCACATGGTTGTGTATTGTCAAACCTCTTGTAAATTATTAAAATCAGATTCGTGTCTTACATATTAGTACACATGTTACAAATTTTGACATTGTTGCTAATAAATATAAATTACACCAAAACTAGCTAAACCGTGACTAGGTTAATATTTTATAAAAAAAGAAAAAATTGATTGACATTACAAAATGTTGGGTAGGTTTGGATGGTAGCCATTAGACATATGTAAATTCGTGGATTCAGTTTTTAGTTTTTCTCTAAAGAAATTATTTTAAGGTTTTATCCTTATAATATATAATGTATAATTATTTTATAGAACTAAATCATTTGGCACTTGTGATAAATATTGTCGCCTAAATTTGGGAACAACTAGTTGCCCATCCGTGCTATGCAAGAGTTAGATTTTTTTATTATTTTTTTATGATTAAGGAATGAATAAAGTGAAGGTAGGTTTGTACAAAGGAAAATTTATAAATGTTTAGCGTTATATATAAAATATTCAAGTAAGAAAATAAAAATGAAAAATATACAATGAGAAGATTACAAATTTTGAAAGACTTCTTTCTACACAATATTAACAGTTGTGTTTATATATTTCTTCTCTTCATCATAAATCATAACCTTAAGGCCATTACGATTTGTGACTCTTGAGAAAGCAACATATAAATTTTCATGGCTGAAAACTAGTTTATTCAGAAAAAGGCCGACGTTTGACAATGACTGGCCTTGACTATTGTTGATAGTTATTGCATATGAAATCGTCAAGGGAAATTGTCCACGTTGGAACTTGAACGGTATCTTATCATCAGATGGGGTCATTGATAATCTTGGTATTAATACCACTTCACCTACACTTGCTCTAGTCATAATATTTGCTTGCAAGACATTAATCCCTATACGCATCAAAATTAATCTCGCTCCATTGTATAATCTACGACTAGGGCCAATATTTCTCAACAACATAACATGAGTTCTAGCCTTTGATTTCATCTCATGGTTTGCTAACCAGAACATTTTATTGTGTTAAAAAAGTTTGGAGTATGCACATTAGTCATAACATCCACAGTAAAATCTAATTTGCTTGCAAAAATCCGAGCTAAAATATGAACGTTCTTCTCCATCATTTTTCTCGATCATGTATTGGTTGATGGAATCAACAACATCAAGAGTGGGTGCTAATATAGCTCGTTCTTGAAGGGAATGTAGATCATGTATTCTATCAGATAGATTTGGGTAAGTACTTTCAACAACGGAATTGATCATATGCCCACCGGTGGGCACCAATTTATATGCCCATCGCTTATGTGGCGTGCCACATAAGCATGG
>JAUEKW010116782.1:0-12112 GCA_032274785.1 Ajuga reptans
TCCCATAAAAAGAGTCATGTTTGAAAAATCAAAGTTAGTTATCCAAGTAAGTTACTTTGATGCCCTTATAAAACCATATTAATAATTTGATGCCAATAGGATATTGATGAGTTTAACAAAATTTTAAGGGTAAAACTTTCAATCACCCATTTGTAAAGGCTTGTACATTGACTAAGTTGACCAAAGATAAAAAGTTGTACATCCATCAAATATGACTCTTTTTATGGAACGGAGGGAGTAATAGTTTTCGTCAAAATATATATCTAAAATCTAACGTTTTTTTTTTAAACAATTTAGAATTAGTTGTTCAACTCCTTTTTCCTAAGTAAGAATCTTTGTAGGTTGGTGGGAATTGACTTTTGACCACCGATCTAGATTATAAAATGCTCAACTACATGAGCTACAATCAATTTCCTTGTTTAGCTCCTATTTAATATGTCATGAAATTATCTTTTTTTAAACATAATGGTATATTTTTTTAGGGGCATAATGGTCATGCAGTTAATTTCATAATCACATGTTTGTTTACAGATTTATCCGCTCGGATGGAGGACGGGTAAATTTAGACTTGCTTTTAGGCTGAGACTTATAATTATGATCCTTTACGTCCATGTTTATTACTCTCTCTATCTCTCTCTCCATGCACTCATTACAAAATAACTTTGTAATATTTTTTTATTATTTTAATTTCCAGCACAATGATTGTACATTTTACAAATCCTACACTATTACATCCTAGAAGAAACATACGATTTATACCATCATTTGGATTCACACGTCGTAGGATTTACACGTGCCAGATTTATCACAGCCACTCAATCCATAAACAAAAATACCGTAATATTATTATTCAATAAATTAATACAATAAAATATAATGTGAAACAAGGAAAACAATCAATCACAGTTTAATAAGCATTTGTAGCTACAAATAAGCCCATAAGACATTCTTTCTTTCTAGGGAATAAGCCCCTAAAACCTATACTCGGCCTAATTTAGGCACTCTAATCTAACGTGAGAAACAGTTCTGCCAATATTATATTGGGGACCACTAATAAACATTTCAGATAATTTATTCTACTTTTATCATGTCTTGTATTTTTGTTAAAAAATGAATCCTACAACAAAAATGCTAAATTGTGAATCCATATATCATAAACCTTAAACCTTAAATCTATCAATCTGAAGTTTAAAATTAAGAATTGTAAAAAAAAAAAAAAAAAAAAAAAAAAAAAACCTTTAATCCCAAAATTGAACCATATATCATTAACCTGAAACCTCAATCTAGATTATAAATCCAATTAATTACAAGAAGGGAAATTATTTAATTTTTATCCTCTCCATCTCTTGAAATTTTAAATCTCTTCCTCATTCTTCCTTATCCTCCAATCATAGAAGAATAAGGGAATACTTCTAACTTGTTATTGATTATTTATTTTTATTTTTGTTTTGTATTGTTTTGTCTTTTTATTATTTACTTTTTCCTCTCCTCAAGTTTGACTTTGTCAGAGTTTTCCTCGTCTGTGTGCCTTTTCATGCCTTATGTGATCTTCAATCTCCGTTTTTCGAAGGTCTTCCTGGCTTTCTACACCTTGTGCGGCCTCAGATCTCCGATTTTCGTTGGATCTTTTAGCTTTCTTTGGTCGTTGTTCAGGTCTCCTTATTTTCTGCAGTAGTTGTGCAAGTAGTCACGATTTACAGGAGAAATTTGGTTCGTTAAGCCAAGAATGATGGTTTACAGCTACTTGATAAGGATTTTTTTTTTGGTAAAATGCATTTTAAGGTCCCTAAAGTATTAAAGTTTATTTCAGTTGGTCCTTAAAGTACAGTTTTATTTTAATTGATTCCTAAAGTTCTAAATTTTCGTTTCAAGTGGTCCTTAATGTATTTTTTATTTCAAAGAGTCCCTAATATTTTAAAATTATTTCAATTAGTTTTTAAACTATTACAAGAACCTAACATAAGGCCCATATTAGAAAAAATACATAAAATATTTAAAATTATCGATTTAGTTCTAAATGATACTATAACATATTCTTTTATTAAATAAATATTGTGTAATATTTCATTATGATACCTCAAACAAAGGTAAATTAAACGAGAATATGGACATAAACAACATTTCGAGATGAGAAATTATTAAGAAATTCATCCAAGGTCGACAAATACTTTGTTTGGTTTTAGTTGAAATAATGCTAATTTGATTTAATTAATTGAATTATCTCAGAGTATTTATCGACATTGGATGGATTTCTTGGAAAAATCTAATCTCGAACGTTTGTTCAGATCCATATTCTAGTATAATTTACCTTCGTTTGGGGTAATAGTATCATAATGACCAAGGGCACAATATTTCTTTGTTATGAAATAAATCGATAATTTCAGATATTATACGTATTTTTTCTTCTAAGGACCTTAAGATAAATATTTGTAATATTTTAAGGACCAATTAAAAAAAATTGAAAATATTAGGGACTAGTTGAAATAAAAAATACTTCAGGGACCAATTGAACCAACATTTTAAAACTTCAAGGACCAATTAAAACAAAGTGATACTGTAAGGATCAATTGACACAAATCTTAATACTTCAGGGACTTTAAGATGTATATTGACTTGTGTGTGTGTGTTCAAAGTTTAAAACAGCAAGTAGTGTGATCTTTTTCTTTGTCCATCACTTCCGTCATTATTAAGTTGAAACTGATTTTTCCTAATTGATTAGAGTTATTTGTGCTTATAAATTTTTCAGTTTTTCTCGGTTAAAAAAGAAAATTATATTGAAAGAGCGTTGAAAAGAGGAAGCAATACTAATAATAGTTTTAACGGTGCATTCAACCTTTCCCTTTTAACATTGATTGTACCTAATATCTTACCACTGGCTATGTACTTTAAGCTTTTGTTGGTAGAATCCAGAGAGTGGGAAGGAAGGAGAAAATATCTTTGAGAAAATATCCAGAAAGAAATATCTATTTTTGTTGGGACACTGCTACAGAAGAAGATAGGCTTCGCTCCGAAAGTGAAATGTTGACGTATCATCTGCGTCCACGTTAATTATTAAACAAACAATTATAAAAGTAACTTTGAAAAGTGCAAAAAAGGTCGAATAATCAATCACCCCCCACCCCATCTACCTCCCTTTGGTTCTTATTTGCCCAACGCTACAGTCTACTCCTTCTCTTTATCCAGTCATACACACATCCACCGCCCCTCCGCCGCCGCTGCCGCCCACCTCGTATCTTGCGTCTAAGTCTCGATTCAATAGACGTATGCTCCAAGGTTTACTGTCTTTTCTTCGTGCGGAGTTCTTCAAATCAGGAACCTCTTTACTTATAGGTGTGTTAGGTTTAGACGCTACTCCTTTTCTTTGTGTGTTTATTGGTTTCGGTGCTAGTATGAATCGATCTTCTTGCGATGGATTTTTTTTATTTTTTTATTTTTTTGTTGTTGTTCTGCTTCCGTTTCCCCCTTTTTGTTGAGATAGGTTAGATCCAGGAAAACGAGAAATTGTTCATTTTGTTGACAGTTTTGTGTATTTGAAAGTTTAATAGCTTTTTGCTGCAATATATTTTCTCATGGTAGGTACAGTACACGCGGTAATAATTTGATTGTACTTTGTGCCGCTTCTTATATGAACTTTTCTTAATATTCCCAATTTGTACTTTATCTTAATGATTATTGTCAGCTTTGGTACTTTTAGTGTATTTGTTCCCCTTTTATTTTCTTTGGTTTTGTTATGTTGATACATGACTGAGCTAAGCTAAGCTAATCGCATAAAATTAAAGCTTTGCAATTTTGTGATATAACCTTGTTGTTGATTGGTAAATAACATAACTTCAGTTATTAATTGATACCGTTGTGGTTTTCTTGCAGAATCAATAGTTGCAGGAATAAGTTATAATAATGGGCCTATTATGTGATTTCTGTGGGGAGCAGAGATCTATGGTCTACTGTAGGTCTGATGCTGCTTGCTTATGTTTATCCTGTGATCGGAACGTTCATTCTGCGAATGCTCTTTCTAAGCGCCACTTGAGGACCCTCATATGCGAGCGATGCCATAGTCAGCCCGCAGCTGTCAGAAGTATCGATGAGAAGATCTCGCTTTGCCAGAACTGCAACTGGTCTGGGCAGGATGGCCCACCTTCCCCTATGGAGCAAAAGAGGGAGACAATCAATTGTTATTCTGGATGTCCTTCTGCAGATGAGTTTTCAAGGATCTGGTCCTTCTTTTCGGCTGATCAATCAGGTTGCGATCCTAAAGGTGGCTTGGCGATTCTTGAAGACAGGGATGAAAACCCCCCTCCAAGTCAGTTGGTGTCAATGGATTACAGTACAGAAGATACTACAGGGGATACAGCTGCTCCTGAAGTGAAGCAATTTCAGGGAAGTGAATCCGTATGTGCTTCCAATCAGAAGGTAATATCTTGCCTATGAACTTCATTAACAGTATTTAACTTGAATATATCAGGAGCACAGTGGGAGTTTTTGGTCAGTCCACCAACAGCATTGTAGGGGAAATGGTCTAGAACGACCTTTTTGTATAAGTTTTGACGGGCTTATACTCAAAGTTAAAAGCACTTCTCTTTTTCTTCTTTTCCAAATGGATTATACACATAAAAGTCGGTTCTTTGTTCTTCCATCCGATAAAATGGATCTTTATTCTTTAACTCTTTAGGAGTTTCTGAACTACTTCCTTCTTCTTGTGTAAATCTTGGAAGAAGATGTTGCAAGTTTTCTCCCATCGGTTCACTATTTTCTTAAATTATCATTCTATCTTCCGCACTAGTCATTTTCTTTCCTTCACTTCTACTTAGCAAAAGAGAAATCATCTAGTCTGAACTAAAATCTATAATAATAGGTCCAATTCCCCTGCACTCATGCTCTTATGGCTGTTTCTGTTGGTTGACTGGGGGCCAAATGCCAAGAAGGTATTTTACGAACCTTCATTTATCTTATTTAATAACTGTGAAAGTATTGATGCTTCTAATGCCCAGAGTCAGTATTCGGCACACTACAGGGTTTGGGATATTTGCAGCTTAGCTCTTTTCATAAAACTTAGATTTGAGGATCATGGAACTGAGGCTTCCTAAGTATGTTTTCCACCTATTTTGCAATGCATTTTATTGTCTAATTATAAATGACGACTCCAAAGTGCGCTCTGTAGAAATCGGAACCTCTGCAATTGCAAAAGATTGTGAAATCTCTCTGTTAATTGCCAGGTATCCCAATTAAGTTGAACGTGAGAAACTGCTTTAGTGACTTTTGCATGTCTATTTAGAGGTTTACCGATATACCTAAGTTAAAGGCGGCAGTCAAACTTTTCGTGATTGCTAGTGTATGTAAGTGCTTATTGGCATCTGTTCGCTTCTCCCTCATTTGAGTTTGCTGTTCTTATATATTCAGGTTTTTAGTACGATTTATGCTTGAATGGTATCTGACTTTGAGTGCAATAATTTGTGTTCATAATCATGTAGGATTGTTCATCGGGATTAAAGCATCTTGGATCCATTCAAGACACTTCTTTCCAGGACGTCTATATCTCAGATACCGACTTGAGTTTGGAAGACTATGGCGCAATGTTTGATGAATCTCTTGATGACCCACAAGAATTTTACGATAATGGTGGATATGATAACGTGTTCGAAATTGGAAATCCGTATGGCACTGGACGCAATGTTGAGGGTGCACACTCCAAGGTTTACTCCCTTCTTCATATTACAAATTATCCGAGTATATGAAGAATTCTGCTTTCTTCTGAAATTCACTTCTATTCGTTAAAGTAAAGTTTTGACATATAATAATGTTTAAAAAAGATCAATAGTCTGAATTCATTTTTAACATTTGGTTTTTTCAAAATGTTTCAGCCCTCTAGATCAAAAGAAACAATGAAGCAGGCGTGCAGCAGTGCAGTATCAGCTGATTCCACGACAAGCTGCAAGTCTGATTCAAATATCTGTGTTCCAAGGCCAACAGCAGCACCATTTAGCCGCTCGATTTCCTTCTCAGCAATGAGTGCTGATTGTAACATTGGTGAACACTCTGAGCTTGCAGCATTTCCATCAGCTATCTTAGAGGAAAATCCATGCAATATGCTTTGTCCCGATAATCAGTTTTCATCAGCTAACAGGGATGATGCGGTGTTACGTTATAAAGAGAAAAGGAAGTCACGCATGTAAGCATTGTTGCTGGAAAAATCTTCAAATTTCTTTTGACATGGAAATAAAATCTAAATCAAATTAGTTGCATTCATATTTACAAGATGGTGTGCATTTTGTGAACAGGTTTGATAAAAAAATAAGGTATGCTTCAAGAAAGGCAAGGGCTGATGTTAGAAAGCGCGTGAAGGGACGTTTTGTGAAAGCCGGTGATCCATATGACTATGATCCACTGCACGTGACAGGAAGCCCGTGAAGTTATCACTTGCAAAGATATTTTGTTGTATTGTAAAGCCTTGATATATGTACAGAGGAGACTGAGCAATTGGTGGAGATTTTATCAAGAGGCACAAGCTTACTTGAAGTGCCTAACAACGGAACAGGGTTCAACCGCCTGCTTACGGGAGAAAGTATGACAGAGAGAGATAGGGAGAGAGAGAGATGATTGTTTGCGTGTACTTCCGTCACAAGAGGCAGCTTCTTGATGGTGGCTAGGTTTTTTCAATTCTGTAGAAATTCGAAATAGATAGTTTGTCTTGGTATTTGTATATGCAACCTGCAAATATTTAACGACTGGGAATTGTTGTACTATGAAACAAGCTGCTTGATTATGTGTAGACCAAATTGATACTAGTATATATATTTCTGTCGATAGATGAAAACAATCATGTAGAGTGCAAATTTTCGAACAGCACTCAGAACATCAACTGGAGAAATGAATAAACTTTGTACAAATAATTACGCCCTGCGTTTTTGTGCGCACAAATAAATCATAATATACATCCACATATTATACAGAATCTTGTTATCTACCTTTATCTGCTAGTCCTCCCTGATATTCGTCTTATAAGCGCTTTCTCCTGTGAACTTAATCGGGTTCTAGGAGTGCCGTCATCTCGGATTTCGCCAGTGTCTGTTTCTGGTTCAGCAACCTCTCTTACTTTAGAGCTTGTTTCTGCTCCTATTTGCAGCTTATTTTCAGACTGCTCAACAGGGGATGTCTGGTTTCTGTTTGTGTTGGAGTTGGTTTTCTCCTGTTCGAAGAAGAGAACTTGCACCACTGTTCTGACCGGCAACCGCTCGTTCCTCACAGCATGCGCGCGTACCTCTGGCGACAGTTTCTGACAGTCTAAAACCCTGCAGAGCTGCTTCTTATCTGCTTTGCTCAGATCAGAATGCTCCTGCACATTAATGAATTCACTCAGAAAACGAGGTTGTATTACGTTAGCTGCCCGAGTTGTTATCAACAGCACCAGTTTACCTTGAGATAAGTGTTAATCGCCATATACAGGTCATCATGGTGAGGCCGTGCCATTCCGGGCAAAGTTTCAGCAAGCGACGCCACTTTCTGCACCGGCATGTGCGCCTCTTTCGCCACCACTTTCAGATACGAATCAATTACCTTTCCGACCTTACGTACTGATCTCACCGCTTCCCTTTCATCTACAGGGACTTGTCTTTTCCACTGCCTCAAAAAACTCTCCACAACATTCTTAACCAAATCAATATTGTGCACTGTTTGATCATCGGATGGAAGCAGAAAATCGTCCACGGTTGCGTCCTCGAGCTGTAGACCAGAGAGCCTCAACAGTTCTGCTTTTGTTACTGGAGACACTGCCAGAAAATGTGCGACGCTAAGAAGTCTCAGCAAGAATTTGATCGAAACTGACCCTCTTTCTGCCGGAATTAAACTGACGATTGTTTCGAGAATCCTCCGCTTTCTGTCAGGAGAATCTTGATCTTCTTGAGAAGATGAAGTTGAACTTGAACCCTGATGATTAGGCCTGTTCAGTAACCAACGGCATGCGTAGACGTGCAATGCCTCACCGATGAGCTGAGGCTGGACTGTGTGTGTGGATTTTATTGCAACAACTATGTATCTGAACATGTCTATGTCGAGGACTGATATGTCTTCTGTCCACCAGTCTTTAGGCACTGTTTGACGGTGCTTTTTTTCATATCCTGGTCTCGTGTATGTATACGACCATGAAACCTGTACTCAAGTTGATTAAAAGCTGCTACTACACTAAGGGCAGGGAAAAAATAAATTCTAACCTTTGATTTTGGTGTTAAAATCTTGTCGACTATGGACTCGATGCACCTTCTTACAATGCCGAGATTCTCAGACCAGTCATAAACACTGGTAGTGTTTTGCAGAGTGACAATGGAGTCCTTCCAGCCTTGAAGAATGCAACTAGAGAAGAAAGCCTCCAATTTCATGACAAAGTTTCCCGTTTCCACCGCTTCTGTCATTCTAAGGAACTTGGCTGCGCAAAACGCTGAGACGAAATTGTGGGCACTGACGTTGATTGTGATTCCATAGCAGAACTTGGCACACAGCTCGAAAGCCTCTTCTCCACCCGGAATATCATGCAGCTCTAGCGTCGAATCATCGGACTTGGAGTAGAGCCGTTGTAATAAGCCACATTTTGGAAGAAGAGGGTACTGCAGCTAGCCACAACATATATCATAGAGTGAAGTAAAAATATAAAAAGGCTAGATTTATACAGTGTGTGTTGTAATATGCACCTTATGGAGAAGATAAGTGATGGTGTTTATCTTGATGGTGAGATCACTTGCTACATCTGACATTACTGTCCTAGTGGCTTCCTCTGTGTAGAAGGTGTCGGGCCGGGTTCCGAGTTTCATAAACTTCATCGGATCATACAACTCGATCGGGCCGGCTTAACTATCGATTGATTCACAAGGAGGAATCATTTGACTTCCAAGTTACAGAAACAGAACCACCAAATTGTTCCACTTATAAGGTACACCAGATGTAGGAACATAAATAATGGATTAAAAATAAAAGTTTGCTGCTTCTGTACAACAAATTTAGCAAACTAAATATTTCTCAACAACACTTCTGAAAAAGCATCAAAAGATTAAAGAAAAATCAGTGCATATGAGACCTCAGATAACCATATCCTTGTTAATGAAGGAAGATTAACAAGAATCAACAGAGACCATGTCACCTTGATTAATTGAATTTTATATATATACAGAGCCAACATATTTATTCACATATTGAAAAAACACACACACACACACACACACATACATATGTATATCAATGTAGAGACAATTAAAGAATTAATTATCTCCTACTTATGAAGAAGAGGGATACAATACAAGCACCTTTTTAGTAGCAAATCAATGAGACAGATAGCCAGCATGATATTGACAAGCCCCTTCAGCATCCATTGATCTGTAAAAAAAGAAGACATTCTGGGAAATAAAGAATGGAAGAGTAGCCATACATTCTTGTAAAGATTCTTACTTCAACTGAAGATACAGCAAGCATGAATTCGTGTTTCGTTGCCATACCATAATGATTATTAAGGCAACACACTAATACTTATATGTAGGTATTGAGAATGTATATAGTAGTCTTTGATGGTGGAGAAATTTCCAACTTTTCACTTTTGGTGTATATTGGAATCATGATTAAACACCCTTGCTTTTGGGAGAGACAGAGATATTAGTGCATGGTGCAAAATCAGTGAAGGAACAAGAATGGCTGGACGACACTAAAACCCGAAATCGCCAAGCAAAGAAAGCACCATGTTTTGGATAGCTTCATATATATGTGTGGTGATTCGAATATGATAAGCATTGCTAGCTAATTTCCTCTGTCCACAATAGCACTAAAAGGCTGGCAATAAAGTGTGTTCGCCATGCTTAATTTCTTTAGTCATCATTTTGCAAAGTTTAGCACAACATTACCTAAAACATGTAAAGTAGCTTCACCTTTTATTCTCTTCAAAGGATATGCATATTACACCCGGGCATATATATCACGACGGTGTTTGGCTAAACTTCCCAAAACATCTTATAAGATGTTTGAGAGCTTATACGCCCTTGAAATGTGTTTCGAAGAATAAGATGCTAAATAACTTATAAGATGTAACAATAAGCTCTTAGAGGCTTATAAGCTCCAAAAAAAAAACAAGTTCATTTAGTCCAATCTTATTTATTAAGATCTTAATAGTTACATTTAAATTTCACATACAACACACACTTATTTCACACGCACTTCACACACACTTATTTCACATGCACCACACACACTTTACACACAGTGACTTTCAAATTAGTTCCCAAATTCATAGCTATATCACTCCATTTAATTATAAGCTTATAATCTCTTTTATCCAATCACTTTATTAGCTTATAAGCTCTTAAAACAACTTATAAGATGTTGAACCTTATAAGATATTTGAAAATTAGCCAAACACCCCATATCACATCCTAGTTATTCACATATATATATTCATATCATGCTTATAAACAATTCAATAAACAGAAGTACTTACCACAAAAATGAAGCTCCGAAATTAAAATTATGACTCCACGTTGCTGCTAAGGATTTAAAGAAGCCCATCAATCGAATACATTCTTGATTCCAGAAAGTTTTCTCTAAGAATAGAGAGAATTATATATATTTATATGTATCTACTTACTGCATGTGTAAACAACTTGAAAACACACAGTTTCTGTGATTTCACTGACACAGAAGAGAAGATTGAAGAAAGTAAAAGAAGAATTAGTTATATCAGAAAGAATACCCCCATATTATACTACTGAGCTTTAAGGGAGAAAAAATAAAATTGCACAAAAAGTGGTGTTAGTCAACATACTAATTAATTCATGATACTGAAAGCTTATAAGCTTATAATGATTATCCATCAAGAAAAGGAAGTCTTGGTCAAATTGATGCTAGTATAGTATAGGGCTGCACTCGATTTAAACACACAGTAACAACTACTCACATGTGTATATGTATGATATTGCTACATTATGGCCAGTCCGATTTCTCTGTTACATTAGGTATTTCATCTTCTATTACACTTAATTAAATACACGATGCATATTAATTAGTGACATCATGAAACACAAGATGAAACACCAAAATGTAACAGGTGATCTCATACCCATTACGGGCTAGTTTCTGCGTTATGGGCTAGTTTGGCCGGGCTTATTATGCCTTATTAAGGGGTTAATCCGTCGGTATCTGTTTGTTTGGTAGTTGGACACATGTTTCAGGATAACATTAGGGCCCATTGCAAATTAGTATTCCTCTTCACATTATTAATCTTGTGTATATGACCGGATAAACAATACATGGTTGAACAGTACCTCATATTAAAATGTTAGTAGGAATATTTTTGTGTTTTCTATATGGTTCATAATATATTATATCCCCTATCAAACACATCACACAAAATAGCAACAATCAATAATCTAGGCTACAAGCTTGTCTAAATTCTAATATTATATGATCTAATCTTATAAAGGCTACCAAACTAGCCTATATGTATTTGTAAGGATTAATCAATCTCTTTTTACTAAAACATATTTTAGATATAAACACACACACGCAAATATAAATTATTCTAATTTCCAATCTTATGACGATCCATTTCTAGCTTTATGTGTGATTGAAGAGTTTACTTTAGCATGCAATGTTAGTGGGCAGTGGGGAAGCCCTACTAGAATATATACTAGGATTTGTTGAAAAAAAGCTTAATCATAAAAGTAATCATGAGCTTCTATAAAAAAATAATTTTAGTTGATTCAGGCTTTTAAAATTTTATATAATAAAGGGAAAATTGCAAAAGTTGCCCATTAACTAGGGGTGGTACATTTATGCCCATCATGTTTGATTGTGGCAATTTGTGCCCACTATGTAGCAATTTGGCGTAATTTATGCCTAAAATTCGTCGGAAATCGGAAAATGTCACGTGACAAGTCACGTGCGCCGGCGAAGCTTACGTGACAGCCTACGTGGACTCCAACTGTACAATTTTGGTGCTAACTCGGATGGGCATGTTTTACCAAATTTAAAAAAATAACGGGCATATTTTGCCAAATTTGAAAAATAACGGGCATGTTTTGCCAAATCTGAAAAAATGAATTAAATAACATTAAATAAGAAAATAAAATCTGAATTTTTTTATTTA
>JAUEKW010116892.1:0-12108 GCA_032274785.1 Ajuga reptans
GATACCGATAAACTTGGTATACCGAATGTCGGTATACCAAAGTTTCGGTATGCCAAATAACAAATACCGATACCGTACCGACACCGTAACATGTATCGAAAATACCGAAAATATCGAAAATAGCGAAAATATCAAAAATATAAAAAATATCGAAAATACCAAAAATACCGACAACCTCTACACATCATTATTAAATTAATAATGATGTGTAGACAAAAAAGTGTGTGGGCCCCACTATGGGTTAGCTCACACCCAATTTCATCAAACATGTCTTTGATTTCCCTCACCCTAATCTGGGTGAGGGAAATCAGTATCAAACATAGCCATAGTTTTTTAGTACATTCTTAAGAGAGGGAGATTTGTGGGAATCAATCTCAAATCATTGGCCTAAATTTCTTGGGACTTAACCAATTGAACTTCACTCGATTCTTCTTATATTCGTATAGTTAAAAATCGAGATGCAAAAGAAACTACAACATCTCCAAAATAAGATGTACCTGGATTTTCTATATGGCTAGATGATTAACCATTACGTTTATTCATTTCCTTCGAACAACATAAAAAGATAAAAATCTCGAGAATTTTTATATTCATGAATAACGTACTATATAAATAGATCATATATACATGTGATCAGCATTACCACTCTGTGCAAGGATGAAAGAAATATCACTATCGTAAATAATGAATATAAGTATTTCATAACTTACCCATATTTCTATATTTTTAATATTTATTTTTGGTCTTTTCTTTTATTAACCAACGTATAATTTTTCATCACTTATTAGTTATTATATGTTGATTATAACATTTCACTATCGTATAACCATATAAATATATCAACTCTTATTATATATATTCATGTTAAATTTACAAACCGTGCATCGCACGGGGATGCTACTAGTCCCCGTTAATTTAGGTTAGCATATAATCATTCTCGTCAATTTCTCCTCCACAAATACTCCCTCTTCGCGCGCGTGTGTATAAGTTAATGTGTCAACCGCTCATATATATATATATTTCATCCCTAAATTATGGAGGAGGCAAGTAACTGCATTCCATAAGATCTTGACACATCAGTTGGTGGACACATTAACTTGTGCTCACCGCGGGTAGGGGAGTAAGACTAATTTCTCATCTACCGCAATTGATCACCAGGTCCAACAACAACAACGACAACAACAAGTCAACAACAACAACAATAAGAATAATAATAATAATAATAATAATAATAATAATAATAAAAATAATAATAATAATAATAAAAATAATAATAATAATAATATCATTCACTTTCTCTCTTCCATTCATAAATTTTCTTTTATTATTAATATTTCCCGCCAAAAAGGAAACAATTCTCACTAGAGGTGTCAATAAATTTTAAATCTAATGACATTGTTTCACCCAAAAAAAATTTATACCAAAAGAAAAAATCATACATTCCAACTAGGAATAACCAGGGGCGGACCTACCGACCCTACCCCACCTTTCACCCCACTATTTTTTATCCCTAAAATATGTATGTATATTATATATATTCTATTTATTTTAAGATTGTGTGTGTTTTAATCCCCCTTAAAATTATGAAATAGCAGGATAAATTTAGATAATTTTTATAATATGCAATAAAAACACTATATTTTAACATATAGGTAACTAGTGATACATTTCAGACATATTTAGTAATAAATATTGTTGATATTTACAATTTAAATAATAAATATAATATATTTCGTATTTATTATCACATATACATTAATATTGGTTGGTAGTTCTTTCTTTATCGGTCTCCTAACCATATGTCCTAGGTCCGTATGATCACAAATACCATTAATCTAAGGAATTTAATTCAAGAAAAGTTCATACTTATACCTTTCTCATACCAATAACAATTTTTTTTTTACATATTATCCAGGAAATGAAATACCTCAATTTTTGCACGAAATTAAAGCACAACCAACCGAACCCCAGCTTGTTTGTTTATATTTCTAAAGGAATTTTTTTCACTTTTTACTATTCTGCACATATAAATCATGTTTGTTTATACTATTTTAACTCATATACTTTTCTCAAATCAATCATCACATTTAAATTAAATATTTTAAGTTATGTCTCATCACTACTATTCATTTAATAAAATACAATATATTTCAATCATAATTATTTGATGTGACTCATAACTATCAATTCATCTAATATAGTAAAATAAATATTAATCAACATCATTTAATGTGGTTCACCATTTACTACTATTCTAATAAAATATTTATATCTAACCATAATATTCATAAATATATCACATCTATTTAAAATTAAATCACATTCATCTAATCATATCAAATAAAATCTCGTAAACAACACTAAAAATACTAAAAATCGAAAATTGGGAATTGCAAATATAACCAAACCTCCCCTAATTTTTCCTTCTTTTTCTATTGATTTTTCTTATGGTTACATCAAGTGAAGCACGCGACTTCCGTAAGCTTGCAGATCAATAAAGTTCCATATTCAAATAAAATCAAACAAAGAAAATGGAGGCACAAGAATTCAAATTATATAATATTATTTTATACTTCCAACAAATACATATAACTTTGACATAAACTCCCAGATAAAACATGAAAATATTTCTTGGTTCAAATTTTACAACCAATTAACTATTACACTCAATTGTTGCACCCCATCAATGACAGGGAAAAGTGAGAATAAATTCACCTCCAACAGAGGCCTAGAAGCAAACTTCGCCGCGGTGATGCTTCTATTTATAGTTGAGGGATTGTAAGCAGGAATGAAAACCATTTAAATACCGAACTTGTTACAATAAACATTCACATCGCGAATAACCTGGCAAGCACCAAGAACTCACCACCATTATGGCAGAGTATTTGTATACCCAATGTTGCCGGATCTGCTAAATCATGAACCTGGGACATTGAGGTTTTGGAAAAGTTCTGGAAGGTGAGAATTCGTAAGCTTAGTCCTCTTGCTGATTTCATGTTTCTTCTTCTTGGTCTTGGGCTTGGGAGCAATGCCATGGACCTCTGCCTTGGCCCGTCTCAGAGCAGTGTTTGTAGCAGGTTTCATGCCATTCTTCTGGAGATCCCTTTCAATGTCAAGCATATCTCGTGGGAGTTCAATCCCCCGAAATAACTGCTTCAAATCATCGTCAACTTTAATATTTATTCTCGGATCATTAGGGTATGCTATGTCCTCTTGTGAATCGAAGTTTGAGAGCAACCAAACTTCTCCTGAAGCTTTCAAAGCCTACAAATGAATCAGTAGAGAATATAAAGTTAAAAGAGTAAAGTTTTAAACAAAAGGAATACGGAAAGAAAATGAATTTTAAGCTCGTCCCACGAGAAATAATCAGAGGATAAGTTTGTACAGTACCTGCATCCCCAATAAGGTAAGACTTTCTACTATGACCGACTTGAAACCCATAGTGACATATTTCTGTATCCTAATTCATGGATTAAATTACCAAATTACCTGCAAGTCCTCCACGACTTCTGTGTATGAGTCCTTCAGATCAATAACAGCAATACCCTCGGGGAACTTCCGAACTAATTTAAGTAGTTCGGCCTTATTCCTCAATGCATGTTTCGACTGCACACATATTAATGATACAAAGTTAATGATCCTAGTAAAAAATGCAGGGAGAAACAGGTGTGATTTCACTAGCAAAGGACCAAACTTACCTTGTAAGAGAATGTTGTCCCGTCATAACTCACTTTCAGATTATTCTTTAAACTCTCAAATACAGTCTTATTTGCATTTACATCCACATAGCACGCTTCATTTATTTGTTCCGGAGTGAAGGCTTGCCTTGTCTGGAAATGAGAGATGCCAATAACTTCAGTGATGCTAAGCTATTTATCACATTGGGATAGACAAAATTGACCCACTAAAATACACAGGTTACAGATTTAGCAAGAGTAGTGAATGTCGATATCAAGCTGCATTAGGTACCTACCAAGCAAAAATATACGTGTAAATGACAGGATGGGCAGGAAAAAAAAAATCCACCAACTGGATTCAGTATACCCTACCCTTGCCCCCTCTAACAAAAAGAAAACGAGGAACAAAACAATAACAATAAAAGAAGAATCTTAACTTTACAGAGATTTTAGAAAGAAAGTATTATCCGACAACTACATGAATTTGTTTTCTCAATTCTTCTCATCAGGGTCTTACACTCTTATCTACAGGAGGTAATGCACAAAGCTAAAATACTGCTGTGTCAGCAACATAAAGAGCAAATTATCTATATCGAGGAGTTGTCAGAAAAGGACAAAACAACTTAACCAAAACAATTAATATACCAATACCAGTTTAGAGAATATAGAGTCTGTAACAGAAATAGGCATAAAGGCATTGCAATATTGTTAATGTTCCAATGCATTTCCAAATTGTTGACGCCATGAGGAACCATTTCACGATATCAACAGATTGACACATCATAAAATGATCGCAAGTCCTGCTCGATTATGCCACAAAACACGTATTGCTAAAGTGAAGAACCGAATGACCATGTGACTTTACACTTGGGACTAAATGAGAGCTTCACTCCTAACAGGAAAACAATCTTTAAATCAAACTCTTATAATTGCTTATCTGACATAATATAGAGCTAAAAGCTGGTAGAACTAACTTCTCTGCAAATCGAGTTATCAAATGTTTGAATCACAGGTGACAAGTTCCATCTTGAGAATATATTAGAGTATATATCAGAGGCACCAGGTATTAACTGACAGATATCCTCAATACGTACCTAGCTTAAATAACTCAATAAACGCAGACTTGAAAGCCTCATGTTTATTCACTAACAAAGAAATATTTCTTGTATATCAATCATGGGACAATACAGAAGGTGCGAGTTTGTGCTAGTGTTTGGCTTTTGTGCAAGCGTTAGGCTAGTGAGAACAAATGAGACACTTGACGGTGTGACAGCTTGATGAAACAATGGCAGACTAATGGTGCGGAGAAAAATAAAATGAACACTGTTCCTGCATGTATAGACCTATAGAGTCTGCATATAAACATAAACACAACAAAATGACCCAATACAATCTCCATCTGTTATGCCACCAGTAAGTATCTAACAGATCCAGAATTTACATCATGAAACAATGGAGACGAGAGATGCCTAAGACCACAATCATGGATAAAAAAACAGCATCTAGGAGAAAAGAACACATATATACTTCCAACCAAAATGCAAGAGATGAGGCCAGGATGCCATACCTCAAAGAGCAAGTCAATAACACGTTTGATTTGAGCCCCTGCGGGTGCTTTCCTTATGCTATTTATATGTTGAAGCCGTTCTGTGTCATTTGAGAATTTAATAGGGGTTGCAGGAGACTTTGCATTGGCCAAGCTCGAGTTGCTTGGGGGCATAGCTCTAGCAGATGTTCCTTTAGAAGATCCTGCTTTAGCTGCATTAATTAGAGTCGTCTGGCATTTCTCTTGTTGTTTCTTAAATCTAGCCAAACTCTCGCCAAGAGTTGATGCCATCTGGAGGAGGAGGGGAGGTTGCACACAACTGTTAGAAGTTGGGTGATGCAAGGCATAGCAAAATAGTGGCTTTGCTTAAGATATATACATTGTCACACAACATTGTGATGGCTGAATGCAGGTATCAAAGATATACTACGACGGTCAAACATGTGTCCAAGGGTCAGAAATTCAGAACTTTTGAGGGATATTCCGTTGATAGTACTATAATCACAATAGCATTTTAGAAAATTGAACTTAATCTAACGATCATATTCTCATATCTGTTCAATCAAGCAAAAACCTAAGCCTGCCAGCTTATCCGGATGGAGTTCCTTCTACGAGAAGTAAAAATCTGGATGGAGTTCCTACCTGAGAAGTAAAATCTGCCATTTCCGCACCACTGAGTTAAAACCCTTCATAGAATTGGCAAATGACCACCCTCAATTCAAAACCCAGAACAATCCCCACATCTATTCCCCCTAAGCCACAATTAGAGGAAGAAGTAAATCAAAAGTAGCATCAAACCCTAATACTACATTACTACACATTGCTTTGAACGCAGGCAATCAACGCAATTCTTATTCTTAATTGCTAAAATCAATTCCCAATTTTTATCACTACATTTGAATCCTAAGAACAGTACCTTCTATGTATTATTTCTCTTCTTTCTCCTCAAGTTCTTGCTGACACAGTTCTAAAACAAGACCTAATCTGCGGGGATCGTCGATTTCAAGGTTTCACATGTATATTAATGATCCCTAATTATAATTAGAGGAAAGTTAAGCAGCATTAGTTCAGCACGCCTATGCGCTCGGTTTCAGATTCCCATCCATCAATTTAATCAGGGCAACATAATTTTGAGATCGGAGCTTCCTCTGCTTACCAGGTAGCAGATAGATCTTGGCCGGCGCCGCGTACGTTGCAGGTAGCGATGGGCGGCGGTGTTAATTGAAGAGAGGCCCACAAGGCGAGAAGACACCGGGGAGAGGGAGAGGGAGATGGAGAGGAGAGAAGAGAGAGGAAATTACTGTCTGAAAGAGGGGTTACATTACAAGAAATGATCAGAGGTAGATATTTCAAAGAAACCCCAATTTAATTCGGCTTAATTTCAGTTTAGCTCCTTATCTATTTTCTAATGTTGCGTTACTCCCACCAGTCTCAATTCTTTCTATTTTCCCAAATAGAAAAATGTACAAATCAGACTTTGAAGTATTTTTTGTCCAAGTAGTGCCATAAATTTTTAAAATGGATAAATAAATAAAAACAACACAGATTAAAAAAAAAAAAAAAGCCCTTGAACTAATATATCGTAAATTAGCTCCTAAACTAATAGATCGGATTCAAAATGTTAGCCCCTAATTTAATACCTCGAATACATTATAGAATCTGAAATATATGTTTGTCTAAATAGGGACATTGAATTTTTAAAATTGATCAAATAATAGCAATTCGAAAAATTTATCCCCTAATCTAATACATCGAATTCAAAAGGTTAGTTCATAAACTAATACCTCATATTTAAAATAGAATATGAACTATTTTTTGTTCAAATAGAATCATTAAATTTTTTTAAACTGATCAAATAAGGGCAGTTTAAAAAACTTAGCCCCCTAAGTTAATACATTAGATTCAAAAGATTAACCCCTAAATTAATACATCTTATTTAAGCGTTTACTTTAATAGATATCTATGAATAGTGGGTAACTATTCTAACATTTTCAGGGTTTATATTGCTAAAGATTTTTTCCGAATTATCTTGGCAACCCAAGATAACTCGTCAAAAGAATTTCCACCTGCACCGTTTCAGTAAAAATAGGTTTCCTGAAGTTTCCTATGTATACCCTCACCTCCACCACTCTTTCACATCTATATTTCTACAATCTTCTCAAAATCTTAATCATTCTCAATCTCAAATAGTTAGTTATATACTCAACTTCTCTCAAACTATGAAACTACTTATCAGTTATTTTTCCATATATATAATATTTTTCATTAGTGAGTTTTCAAAAAATTACTTTTATTTTCTCACTCAATTGAAAAACAAATGACCAATCAAAGTACGAGAGATGCTGATCAAGATTGGATACACTTAGACAACTCAAATCTGGTATTTTCTCCATCCACTTCTAAGGCTGTGTTTGCCTTGCCAAATTGAGATGGAGTAATTATCTAGGCTTGTAGGATAACTTCACATGATATAATAAATATGATATAAATTATTATTCATTTTCAATGTTTACTCTAAAATATAACCTTAGGATAGGGATATAAACTATCATTATTCACCTCTTACTATGTAATATATAGAGCTTTGGATAATAGTGTTATTACCTAAAGACCCCTTCTAATTTTTAAGTATGTCAAAGATAGAAGGACGGAAATGAAATTTCCCCAAAGTTATCCTGGGATGGAGGGTTGGACTATTATCTAGGTTTTATCATTTTATCCCGGGCCAATCGGTTAAACATTTTTTACAAAGTAAATTCTAGAAAAAGCTGAAGTAAAAAGTAGCTATCATATGCTATTTGACAAGATAAACGCAACCTGAAGGAACAGTTACTTTGTAGGTGGAACGTGGCGGCGGTGGCGTTTGCCGGAGGAGAGGGCAAGGAGGAGAAAGAGAGATATTGAGGAGCTCATATTTAAGAAGGGATGGTTTTCTTGTGTTTTTACAGGGGGGGGTAGTTGGGTATATATAGACTGTGGGATGATTTTTACTTTTTATTTTTTGTTAACGGAAAGTAGAATGTGAGTGCAAACTGCAATTTTAATTCCATAAATTAGGGTTACTTACAATTTTAATCCGGTTCAATTAATATTTTACAATTTAAGTTCTATATAAGTTATAAAAGTGCGTAATTTTGATTTTTTTTTGCCAAAAAACCCTATGCCCGCCAAAAAATGCACGTAATTATCACGGGACTTCGAGAACTAGGATCTCCTTTCATTTTTGTCGGCGTGGTGCAATCTTAAAAACATCTTGTTGATTGGTATTGAAAATTACACATCTTTCCCTTTTTTATATAATAATAAATACAACTCACAAAATAAATTGCTCATAGCATTAAAAGCTAAAAATTAAAAAACAACTTAACTAATTTGGGGGGATTATTATCCAATCCATTATAAAATAAAATAAGCAACACTAATTATTTGATATTCAAAACCGTACGAGGAACAAATGCACATCACTATACATATATATTTGCAGTCTGATTTCTCTGTTACACTGGATGTTTCATCTTTTATTATACTCAATTAAATACACGACACATATTAATTAATGACATCATACAATACATGTGTCGTGTGCTGAATATGATAAAACACAAGATGAAACAACAAAATGTAACAGGTGATCTCATGGCATATATTTGATGTACAAAACTTTATTATACAAACAACTAAAAACCTCCCTTTCGAAAAAGAAAAAATTGACAAAAAAAGTCACTATAAGGTCCATACACACCTAGAGACGTGCGAGGAAAAAATATACTTCATCCCATAAAAAGAATTTTATATCAAAAGTTATTTTTATTTTAAAATAAAGGGATATAAGGTGCAAATAGACTCTTCAACTATACTATCAGTTGCATATAAGCACCTCAACTTTTTTTGTGTCCAATCAAATATTTATTCTCTTAAAATTGGACAAATAAGCACTTTGGCTTTTGAATTTGAAGCAAATAAACATTTCTGTTTACTTCAAAAAAAAAACATTTCTGTTAATTTAATCACTATTGCCGCTTATTCTGATTTCTAATAAATAAGTAGAAAAGAAAAATAGTGATCTAGCAGCAAGAATTAGAAAGTATGTACAGTCCCAATAATAGTTTCCGGCTCAACAAACTCACTTTTACATAACAGAACAGTGTCGTATTGACTTTTATTAACCAGGACCAAGGTTTATTCTTGGCCAAATCTAGTAATTATGGATGGATTTTAGTAATTGTGAATGTCGATATTTTAACAGAAGTGTTTATTCTTTCAGTTAAAGAATGTCGGTAGTAATTAAATTAATAGAAGTGTGTATTTGCTCCATATCAAAAAATTAAAGTGTTTATTTGTCCGATTTTAAAAGAAAAAGTGTGTAATTGGACACAAAAATAATTGAAATGTTTATTTATACTTAGAGTATAGTTCGAGGGTGTATTTGCCCTTTATTCCTAAAATAAAAGCAAAAATGATTTTTGATACATAATTTTTTTATAGGACGAGGGAGTATAAGTTCTAAGGGCAAAAGACGACTCTATAACTGGTGGCCGCCGGGCAAAGAAAAGTGCTGGTCGGGTCATCCTCCGGGTACGTAAACGCATCCCTACATCTACTCTTAAAAAACCGAGACAAATCAGTCGGCCTGCACGGCCCCGAGTGGCAGCAATACTGCGTCGTTTTATGCACCGTGCAAGGGTTATGGCAGCCTCCGGGGGCTCTCAGCTCGTTCGGGCACTGCCCGTTGATATCCGCCGCGCATCTGACGGGTCGGGTGCACCCGTTTGTAGTCGGCCGGAATTCAATCGGCACGTTGAACCCTTCTAGCACCGATATGTCGTAGTAGTCCTTGTTGGCGAAAGTGTTGAGCCCGTATTCAGCGAGGGTGTGGGGCGGCGACCCGTACGATTGGCACTGGAGCTGCCCGTTGCAGTCTCCGGTCAGGCAGCGGCCCCGCCCGGCTGAGTCGAAGGTGCAGTTGGTCCGCGCCCAGATTTTGGCGAGATGGGGGCCGGTGGGGAAGCCGAGGGTCCAGATCTGGCGGGGGTCGAGGCGGCGGCCTCCACCGGGGAGGGCGGCGGGCCAGATGGTGTAGGGGCAGTGGTTTTGGATGGTGAAGATGATGGCATGGGTTTGGAGAACGAGGAGAGAGAGGAGAGAGAGAGTGATGGTGTTTGTGAAACTCATTTTGATTCTTTGGCTGTGAGCATGTGATTGGGTGTTAATATATATAGTTTGCTTTATTATATAAAAAGTTTTAGAGACGTGATTGTTTTGAAATTATTTTAAGATGACTAGTCAAAAATTTGGGACGATTCCATTAACTAATGTAGTATTTCTTTTTCTTTACAAAAAAAAAAAAAAAGAATTTTCTTGATATTTTCATATTTTTGATGTTTACAACTTTCAATTTTTTATTCTTTTCCGCGATAAAACATGTAGAATAAGATAATAAATTGTCCACAACCGTATGCAATCAATTTTTAATAGAATTCCTCATTATTTTATACTCCTACTTATTTTGCATGGAAGTGTTAAAAAAATATAGAGCGCCTATATCGACGAAAACGTAAGGAACATCTCCATCTCCTGAAATTTTAGATATCTTATTCCTTCTTCCAACATTTTTTATTCGTAGAAAGTTGAGGAGTATTTCTGACATGATTTATTTTGATTTTTGCATTGTTTTGGTTTTTTCTTATTTTTGTTTGCTTTTTCCTCTGTCTTTGTGTAATTTTTCCTCGTTTATATGTATTTCCACGCCTTGTGCAGTCTACGAATATTTGCGGTTTCTCATAGATCTTTCGCTTTCTTTTGTTATTTTTCGAGTTTCCTTATTTTCTCTAGTAACTGTGCAGGCAGTCGTAATTTGCAGAAAAAATTTGATTCGTTGAGCACAGAATGATAGTTTACACTAGGTTTTTTTTTTTCTAAGTATGTTTAAAATTGCAAGCAGCGTGATTTTTTCTTTCTCCATCTCCTTCCCTCATTAATGGGTTGAGACGTATTTTGCTCTAATTAAGAATATGTTTTATTATATACATATATATATATATTGTTAGGATAAACGCAGTATATGGGGAAAACGAAAGTAATAAAGAACACATAATTGTTAACCCAGTTTGTCTATAAGACTACGTTTGGGGCGTTGCAAAGCCAGGATTTCTACTAATTTCGTGATTCACATGCAATGAATGTTGTAGATATATATACTAATAAATGACCGAAAACCCTAGTCCTAAACAAACTCCGACTTGTAAAAAAAGGCCCAAAAATTTCCGTTATTTAGGCTCAGTATACATTCAACCCGGCTTCATAACCAACATATATATATATATACACAAATATATGTACGTATATATATTATTAGTGTATATTAAAATTGTTATTTACATAAAGTTATATAAAGTTCTAGCTTTGAGTCACCAAGCACACACACGTGGAATTTCTTTTTATTTTCAGAGTATAATATTTATTTATTGATCACGCAGTGTATAGTGTCACTTTTATAATTTGTCTACCTAACCATTTTCTTGCCTCTGTACCTAATTATTGGATGTGGAAAGCCAATGAAGCCTTTGACTGTAGTATGAAATCGAGATTAATTTGTTTTAATAATAATCGTTGAATCATTTTTTTAATTATTAAAAGAACGTTTCGAAATTGAATGATTATTAATAAGTTTTGTATCTTATGCAGAGTTTCTTTCTTTTACCCATAATGGACACAAGTTAATATTTCCACAAGCTGATGTATCAAGCAGGGACGGATCTATGTGGCCTCAAAGGGGGGTCATGCCCCCCCAACTTTTGTTCAAGAAAGTCTAATATACATATATGCAGTAGGAAGTTTTAATAATTATTGTATTTGCCCCCCCAACTCCAACTAATGATGATTATT
>JAUEKW010117003.1:0-12108 GCA_032274785.1 Ajuga reptans
GAAGTCTTTGAAGGCGACCCAACAAGAACAACAAAAATTGGGGCCAACCTCAGCCAAGCTGAAGAAACAGAACTGGTTAAATTCCTTCGACAAAATACGGATGTCTTCGCCTGGAGGGCGGAGGACCTACCCGGAATCCCCGAAGAACTGGCAATACACATACTCGAAGTGGATCCAAACATGAAACCAGTCAAACAAAGGAAGAGAACTTTTGGAGGAGAGAGAAGCCGGCACATTCAAGATGAAATCGAAAAACTTTTAGCAGCAGGACAAATACGGCCAGTCAAATACCCTGAATGGCTGGCTAACGTGGTACTAGTCCCAAAACAAGGAGGACGCTGGAGATTATGCGTCGATTTCACAGACTTGAACAAAGCCTGTCCAAATGACCTGTTCCCGCTGCCAAGGATTGACGTGTTAGTTGACTCAACGTCAGGATGCGAGAGGCTATCTTTCCTAGACGCTTACCAAGGCTACAACCAGATAAGGTTAGCACCCGAAGATCAAGAGAAATCAAGCTTTGTCGCCGATCAAGGAGTCTACTGTTATGAAGTCATGCCCTTCGGATTAAAGAATGCTGGGGCCATTTACCAGCGTTTGGTGAATGCAATGTTCGCAAGCCAAATTGGCAGAAATATGGAAGTGAAGAGTGTCAAGGCCGCAAGCCACCTGCAAGATCTACAAGAATGCTTTTGGAGGCTCAGAGAATACCAAATGAAACTTAACCCCGCAAAATGCACCTTCGGCGTGCAAGGAGAGAGATTTCTTGGATATATGATCTCGTAGAGAGGGATATAGGCAAACCCTGCAAAAATAGAAGCAATCATGAAGCTACCTCCCCCGTAGTCCATCATCGAAGTTCAACGACTAGCGGGGCAGATGGCCGGTCTTAACCGTTGTATCTCCCACTCGGCAGACAAGGGACTTCCCTTCTTCAAACTATTGCGAGGACGGCAAGACTTCAAGTAGACAGGAGAGTGCCAGAGCACATTCGAGGAGCTTAAACGTTACTTGACCTCCCCCCCACTGACGAAGCCCGTAGAAGGAGAACCGTTGCACATATACCTTGCTGCCACCACAGAAGCGGTAAGCGCAGTGTTAGTCAATGAGCACCTACGTGAATACCTGCCAGTTTACTACGTAAGCAGTACACTGCAAGGAGCAGCTCAACGATATCCCAATGTCGAGAAGCTGGCGTTCGCCCTAATAATGGCTGCACGAAAGGTGCGGCCATACTTTCAATCTCACAAGATAACAGTTCTCACGAACTCCCCGCTAAAGCAGATTCTAAAAATCCCGGAAACCTCTAGAAGATTGGTAAAATAGGCAATCGAGCTGAGCCAATGCGACATTGAGTTCAAAATGTGTCCGGCGATCAAAGCCCAAGTACTGGCAGATTTTGTGGTAGAGATGACAGCACCAGAACCAACCACTTCAACCCCCACATGGATGGCGTACGTGGACGGATCAGCCACGGCGGCCGGAGGAGGAGCCGGTATCATCATAGAGTCCCCCCAAAGAGATAGACACGAGTACGCCATCAAGTTCGACTTCCTCGTGTCAAACAATGAAGTGGAGTACGAAGCACTTATAGTAGGAATGAAACTCGCCAAAGCAAGCAGGGCACGGAAACTCATAGCACACAGTGACTCCCAGCTAGTCATGAATCAAGTCACAGGAATGTTTGAGGCCCGCGACGAAAAGATGATGAAATACTTGCAGAAAGTCAAAGAACTCCTTGAACACATAGACAACTTCAACATCATCCAGCTGCCCAGAGAAAAATAACCCTTATCACCTCATCCTCTGCAGAAATAAGAGGCGAAAGGCCAGCCATTATGTGTGCAGACAACGAGCCACCCTCCTGGAAGACGGAAATAATCAAGTTCCTTCAGCAAGACACATTACCTTCAGACCCGGCAGCGGCCAGAAGGCTAAAAATACGAGCAGCTCATTTCATAATAATCGACGGAGAGTTATACAAGAGAGGATTCTCAATGCCTTACTTAAAGTATCTAGCTCCAAAGAAAGCAAACTATATAGTGCGCGAGGTGCATGAAGGAATTTGTGGAGGGCACATCGGGGCACGAGCCCTAACTACAAAAACGCTTCGGCAAGGTTTCTTTTGGCCAACCATGCAAGAAGAAGCGGTAAGGTTGGTACAAAGATATAGACCGGCAGCCCCAATCTGCTGGAATCACCCTACCCTTTCGTGTAATAGGGAATCGATCTCGTAGGCCCGTTCCCTCAAGTAACCGGGAAAAGAAAGTTCATAATCGTCGCGGTGGACTACTTCACGAAATGGGTGGAAGCCGAACCACTCGCCAAGATAGCTGAAAATGACGTGATCAAGTTCCTATGGAAAAACATAGTGTGTCGGTTTAGAATTCCCCAAGCCATCGTATCAGACAACGGAACACAATTCCGAGGGGCTAAAGTTCAAGAATAGTGTGATGGGTCACGCATAAAAGGATTCTTCACATCAGTGGACAACTCTCAGTCAAACGACCAAACAGAAGTAACAAATCGTACCATCCTGCAACATTTAAAGACACGCCTGGGAGAGGCTAAGGGAACCTGGGTGGATGAGCTTCCGAGCGTGCTATGGGCATACAGGACCATCCCACGAATCCCCACCATCGAGTCCCCCTTCAATTCGACGTTTGGAACATATGTCGTGGCACCAGCTGAAGTCGGAGAAACCTCCTGGAGAGTAGCAACATTCGAACCTCGGGACAATGAGCGGGCACTAAGAGCAAACTTGGATCTCATAGAAGAACTCCGGAAGAAGGGAAGGGTGCGCTCAGAAATGTACAAAGCTTGAATAGCCAGGGCATATAATACCAAAGTCCATCCAAAAAACTTCCAAGTGGGTGATCTGGTGATGAGAAGGGCAGACATAATCCACCCCGTGGAAAAACTAGACCCCAAGTGGGACAGACCATTCCTAATCACCTCAGTCGTGGGCGGAGGAGCCTATAAGCTGAAACACCCGGAGGAGCGGACATCCCACGCATATGGAACGTAGCAAGTCTGAAGAAATTCTACCAGTAATTCTACCCCGATGATTTAGTCGGATTCAAGAACAAATCGTCACGTTGGCATTTCCCATTTTTTCGCTTAGTTATGTTTCTTTTATCAAATATTCTCCTTGTTTATTTCAGCAAGCTTGTAAGATATTTCTTATCAATACAAGTTATTTCAAGTTATGAGACATTCGTTTCTGTTTACATACATCGCAATTACTCGACAAAGCGTTCCTATGAAGTGCGCATAATGCACTAAGGGATCCAGCCTGGCCAGCTGAATCCCGCAAATAAACTACAAAAATGAATGACCCCCAAGATCTCATTTCCAAAACTAAAAAATGGATGATTACCCAAGAACTCATCCCACAAAAACTAATGAAAAAGGGAGGTGATCCCCAAGAACTCATCCTCCCAAAAAAATGGATGAACACCCAAGAACTCATCCTACTAAAACAATCGAAAAAGGGAAGTGATCCTCAAGAACTCGTCCTCCCAAAAACCATAACGAAATGTCAACCAGCAAGACTAGAAAAGCAAGGACATCAACGCTAAAGATAAAATATGGCAACAAAGTAAAGATAAATTCGCTAAAACAAAAGCAAGAAAATCATCACAGTACTCCGCACAAAATCCCAAAATACAACAACGAAGCAAAAAAAACACATTGAGATGAACTAACGTTATAGGCATCATATGCCCCACAAAGGCAGACACCACCCCAATAGCATTCGGAGCAAGTTGAGATGAACTAACGTTATAGGCATCACACAAGTCGATCAGCAATTGACTTGGAGAGAGAGTAAGATCATTGGCGAGCTGGGCTAAGAAGATGGTGAAGAAACCTTTCGGAGGCTAGGTCGGGTTATCTATACCCGAAGGAACCATAAGCTCGATCTCGAAATCACCACTGCTAAGAAGACGCAAGGCACGATTCGTCATTGTTGTAGTTACAACATAACGCATCTCACAAAATGTAGTAAAAATATCCTCGCTATCATCTTCCTCCGCAGTGCTGGCTTCAGGAGAGACAGGAGGGCTGCCACCCTCTCCCTTTACAACTTCAATAGCCCCCGAGCCATCGGGCAAAGTTTCTACACAAGAATCAACAGCAACCACAGAAGTAGAATCCCCCATGTTATCCTCCTCATTACTTTCCTCATCTAGTAGACGCCACGCCGCAGGATGATTAACGGGCGGTAAAACATCCCGAGTATAACGAGCCTTCCCAATTACGCCTCGCCCCGTTTCAGCTCTACAGGACCAAGTCGAGAAGTCAATGCGTGACGAAGCGGGGAGGGAGAGAGCGAGATCGTCAAACCTGAGGAGTAAAAGCAACAAGTCCTACTTGTCAAAAGCAATCAAAGACTCCGCCGCAGCAAAAAATAAAATAAAATAAAATAAAATAAATATATATATATATATATATATATAATAAAATAAATAAAAATAAAAAGAATGTATGGTTTTGAAACTCACGTGGACCGGTCATGCAAGCGCAAGGGAGGCGCTAAGGTGGCTGAAGACCCGCACGGCTGCGGCACAACATTGGAAACCATGCGCAACAAAACCCTAGTCGGGGGGGCGAGCACGCAGTACAGGCTCGCGCGGAGGTGGAGGTGCACTTGCATTTTCCGCGAGCAAAAACAGCGGCATAACATGATCTCCGGCACACACCGCCGGAACCGAAAAAGTAATAACCTCGCGTGCGAGGCGGCAGCACGCTGCGACGGCGGCGGGTATTGATTTCCGACACACTGTAGCCCCGACGATGAGAGAAGCTTCGCGTACGCCAAGCCTGCACGCTGCAACGACATTAAGGCTCCACCCCCGTCGCGATGAAGTTCCAGCACCATAGAGGGCCTTGCAAGCGTGGCGTCAACGCTAGGTGGCGGCGGCGGCGCCCGATTTCCGTCGCGCCAAAAATTTGGCAAGGAAGCCTGCCTCGCAGGTGACATATCAGCGCGCCTTGAGGACGGCGAGACCCAACGTCCGGTACACTGCGAACTCGACGAAAAGTGCTGCTCGCGCGGTGAAGGAGCGTCGGCGATGCCAGCCGGCTGAAGACGGGGTGTTGGACTCCCCGGGTGCGGCGAGCAAGGGAGTGACGGCTGCGCATAAGGCACAGAAACCCTAGTTAGGGTTTCTGCGCGCGACGGCAGCGCATATGGCGGCGGCGTGACTACAACACACTGTGGATGGGCGCATGCAGACGTCGCGGTGACGGGTAAGGCGAGAAGTGGCGAGGCGGCGCGGCAGACCGCGCTGAGGGAGCCGGTCCGAGAGCACTCCGGCGTGATAGGCGTGGCACCCTCACCGAGCTGCCGCGTCACGCGAGAAGCGGGGGAAAATTCGACCGCCCGACCCAAACCAACAGATTCGCTTAACTCCGTATCCGAAAAAAGAGGAATAGGACCGGAACCATTCAACTGGGTCTCCGGGTTGTCAACCGAATCCGGGTAGAATTAGCCATTCGGCCAATTTCCTTTTCTTCGTGTATTCCAACGCCGGGAATGTTCCTTAGAGTAGAAGCAAAAGATTCAAACTGAAGGAGGCCTTCAAAATGACCATGAGACCATTTAAAGTGATACACTACACCATCCTCCTGCCAACAATAATTTATGACTCCTCCGAGAGGATTCGGAACACGCCTGCGAAGAGAACTAACTAAGCCTCTATTTTTAGGATTTCTTAGAGGCCCGTCAATAGATTGCCAGACAAAATCAGACTAACTGTAAGAAAATTCAGACGAGCTACTCCGAGACATTTCACGGAAAAGAAGAATTTATGACTAAATATTCAACATACTCGAAGCATTCGGAAGCAATTAAAAGCACGCAAACAGGTAGCCAGGATAAAACAAGCAATATGCGCCACATTCGTTTAAATGCCGAATTTCCCCAATTTTTACTGGCACGTGCCGTGCACGTGATTAATTCTGGTCAATTTGTCAATTTCCGACAAAAATTGGGATAATTGAGCAATTAACCAAATTACGAGACTAAATTAAAAAAGTAAATAATTATTGGACCAAATTCGTAAAAGCACAAAGTTATGGGACCAATTATAATTTTTTTCCCCACCAAATGTTGTGTTGCACCTCTCAGCACTAGATCCAAACTTCCTCTGTCCCAAAAAAATCATGTTCTAAGTATTAACACTTCATTTTCGTCAACAAAGGTACTTCTACAAATCATCAATTAACATGACTCCTTCATGAGAAAGAAGTTACAGAAACACGACTCTTTTTTGGGAATGGAACTGCACTAAATGTAACTACAGACACTAACACAGCTAACAGTGTAAGAACAACACATGAGAAACATCACTAGTAGTCATACACTGAAAGCAACGGTTTTGAGCCCCATTATGCAGTTAACATAATTCACTGACCTAATAGTTATTATTTCTTAAGCAATTGATTGAATATATCTACAGTTTCACTGAATGGATTCATTTTGATAGGATAGTGCGGTATGATCCTTGGATTTAGAAATATCAGCAGTGAATATTCTTTGCAAAACGTTCAGTCGCTCTGCAACTAGGGATTCTTCGAGTTCCTCTAGATGGGGGTGTTCTTTTTCCATTATTAGCTCCAGATCGTTGAAATACTTCAGTTTGCGCTGCAATTTCTTCTCCTGCATTTCAGAAAACCAAACACAAATTCAATACTGTAACCAATATCACAGGCACAACACTGGTATATATAGGGAAAACGTGCAGTTTCCCCCTTGTACTAATGAATTTAAGGGGCAGAGTATAGATTTAAAGTACAGTAGGCAAAGCTAACACATAATTCAGATCTCAAGGCCCATTTATGTTCCATTGTTAAATGTTTTTATGTCGAACAGACTCCGAATATGAATTTATACACACACTTCTTGAATTCATCAAACTTGTGTGCAAAATCTCTGCAACTTGCAACAAAGCTAGTGCAATGTAAAAATAGAAGCATCTGAATAATCTGAGGAATTAGGAAACCAACCTGGGCTTCAATCATAGTAGCCACCAATTGGCCAATCTCTCTCTCCTCTTGATCAGCTAACAACTTAGCATTTGCAGCCGCAGCACCAAGTGCCGTTGCAGTTGCAGCTCGTGTTCTCAAATTCAGGGGTATCATACTCTTCACAGAGGATACCGCCAGATTTTCTGTGGACAATTGTTAATAAAATATTTAATCACTCCAATAAAGTTCGATCACAATCAGGATCATTAATGAAAAGAAATAATAAAATTAAGTCTTGTTACCCGATTGATTGGGCCTTCTATCTTCTTCTGCATTATCAGCATCAGCATCTCTGATGAGTGAAAAGTAAAATTTGACCCAGCTTCAGCATTTTAATCGATATATTAATCAAAGATGTTAGTGTAAAACATGCTTAGATGAGTACCTGTTTTGATTACTGGCTTCAGCCGAGCCTTGTGAGTTAACATAGTTATCGTCATCGTCATCATCAAATAGTTGCTCTGAACACTGGTTCTCATAGCAAAGAGAAGTGACAGCAGCATTAGCTGCACAAGCCGCGACATGTGGGCCCAACATTGTGGAGATGTGAGTTACCTGGTAAGACGAGATGTCAAAATCCAACAGAGCTACGAAACAAACAAACTTGATAATAGGGCAGACTTCCATACTAAATCATACTAGCATATCTAAAGACATACGGCTCCCAACTTCCATTGATGGGAAAATTTGCCTAAAGAAAATTGTTGCATACTGAATGATCATCCGTCGTTAACTGATAGAATTAGGACATATAGAACGCAGTATACCATTGACTGACAGAGAGGCCAACGTACATGCATTATAAGAAAGAATTGGACAATTATCTCGCCTAATCATCTGAGTGAAATCATTAAAGACAAAGATTATTATATAATAATTATATTCTTCCAAAGATGAACTGCATCATCAGCATCCTGTAAAGATCCTAGCTAAGTTTTCCAGTCTAGTTGATTTCATAAATTTACTTTTCAAAACAGTAGGATTAAAAAAGAATTCCTGAAAATGACTCATATATACAGAAATATACACACACACGCACACACAGTGAAGCAAAAGACAGAAAGAAGCACCTTTTTCAATAAAGAACTTCCAGCATCCGAAGTTGGCCCAGTGCATGCTCGTTTCGGTGGTGGTTCGTCATCCTGAGCATCTCCATTCTGCTGATCCTTACTCTGAAGCTCAGGGCATGGGTCCTCAGCCTTCACGGGTTCTTGCGACTCATTAGAAACGGCCCCTTCTTGTTTAGAATTACTATTATAACTAATTACATCCAAATATCTACCCTTCCGAATAGCAGCCCCGAACATAAGATCGCCAAACGGCAGCTGTATAAGCTTTGATATGCATTCCAGTTTACTTTTTGTCTGAACATTCTTAGCAACCAGATCCCAGTCATCTCCATGTTTTAAAACGGATTCTAAAAGTAGTAATGTTTCGGCTTCTGTCCAGACAGCTGCCTCATTCACATTATCTTTCAACTTGAAATCATCTGCTAATTTGTCCTTCTCATAGTTGCCACTTTTGAAGCACTTCTCACAGAGAATAAAGCTTCCTTCCTGATAAATGGAAAGCTAAATTCAGAAACCACTGATTTTTGAAGTAACAGCTGGGAAATAAAGATGTGTAAATCGCCACATTGACAAGTTTTATATTCAACAAAGATGAGAAATAATATTATCGTATATCTTTAACAGATGCTACCCATTAACATTAAAAGTTTATTGTTATTTAGTTTATTTGACTAACTGTATACAGGGACATCATTCGTGATATGTCAATCTCCCGAATTATTCATATAACTATATAATTTAATGGCTAATTAAAACAATAGAAAATCCTTCTAGACCTTTCTATTGGAAGTTATAAATGAAGATAAGAATACACCACACACAACAACAACAAAACACAAAAAGTGAGACCATCGAGTAAGAAGATGGAACTCAGCACATAAAGAACGAAACATAGAAAAAAAAGGATATCCCCCTGAAAATCACTAAAAATCAACTCATGAAACAATAATAGTCAAGTACAGGATTCAGAACAACGGGTTTTGGAGGAATGGAGAATTTTTCTCTCCTCTTTTGTCTTTATGTTGTTTCATCTATTAATCTTTTACATATATACATATGCATTTATCTATTGTAATGGTAATTATTGTCAATCTTGTAAATCCGAGGAAGTTCTTTCTATAGCTATCCAGATTATGCTTCAGAACCATAACTCATTAAAGAAATGAGTGAATCTGTGAAATTCCAAATTTCAACATGAACAATGAGGATTTCAAACTAATATATAAGGATTGTTTTCAGGAAACAATAATAGCTGAACAGAGATATAAAAAGTGGCCAAACCTTTTTCTTTTTTGCTACAAATTTGAATATAACAAATTATGGCAAAGAAGATCGGTGATTAATAGAAGGTATGTAGAAGAACAGCAACAACAGATAGTCGTATGCAAACTGTAGCTTGAAGAGCTGAGGCGTCTGAGTGGGCATTAGTTCTCAGAAATTGGCATAACAGACATGCAAGTGCCCATGATAATTACACATAATCCTATAGAAAATCCTGTTTTTTTTTTATAAACAACATAAGTATATCTAGTGCCCCATTCTAATTTTGAGTTTGAGCTCTAGGCCACAATTCTTCGTCATTTTCCACATTTAACATCTGCGTCAGTAAGGACTTTCTTAGTAGACTCTTCAGACCTGGTAATCAAAAAGCATAGACATTTACACTGCCCTTCAAACATCTATTATAAGTGGCACTAAAACATCGAAGAATTCAGTATTTAACTGAGTTTTACGTGCCACATAATTTTCCCAAGAGTGGCTATCCCAACATTGAGGTTTAGATAAAGTATCTTAAAGTTTGGTAGTCCATCCGGAATACTTTACCCAGTAGCCTAGAACTAACTGTTAACTATTAAGGACTTCAACTGTGAAAATTCTTCTATGATAATAACCAAATACATCAAAAGACACAAAATGAAAATCTTCATTCTGGGACAACATTCTCATTATTTATTTTATGAGAAGGTTGACTCACTTGCTGTGGACCATAATATCGCAAGTTACCCATTATGCAACAAATTCATGCACAATCTTTACTAGAAAACTATACTCAAATCTAGCAAATATCATCAAGCCTTTCACGTTGCACTAGAGCGGGAAAAGGTCCAAACCAATAAGATGAGAATCTTAATATAACCAAATATCATCAAGCCTTTCATGTTGTCATATTTTCTCTATTACCAAATTGCAGCACGAACCATTTCATTCCAACCAAATCTATTTGCATTCACATTGTGTATTGACATGGACACCACACCATTCACATTTCAATTCGTATAATTCACATTATCAAATAGAACAACAAAAAGCATCCATGAGAACAAGAGAAATCAACAACCAAATCCATTTACCAAAACCAGAAGATGGAAAGGGGGAAGTTCCTTCTCCTTTACCTTTGTGTATTCATAGTATGCAGAATCACAATTCTCCTTACAACTTGCACACACCACCCCCTTCTTCTTCTCTTGCATCATCAACTCCCCATAAACATCAGAATAAGAAGCCAGCGGCGGCCACTTGAACCCACTTTGACCCACTTCCCCAACAAACGCACCACCATCCACCGCCACAGATGGAGGTGGGGGCGGCGCTATAATCGGTTTCATCGAATTCGGTGCAGCTACCACTCTCACCCCATATGGGGCACCTTCTTCAATCCTCACCCTACCCTTCCATTTCTCTTCTTCCTCCTCACCCGCCTTCTTAGCACTACCGTCATAACTATTTCTCTCACTATTGGTATCGGAAACATTGAAATTAATAAGTCCCCATTTCTCTAAGAAATTGAAAACTTTGAGAAGAACACTAATGTCGCCTACTAGTGACTTCCGAACCTCAGTGAAAGTCAGTTTTCGCGAAGGGTCTTCTCTGTATTTGGAAATGATGAAGTTCCTGTACTCTTCGTAAATTTTTGGTTTTCTGGTAATTGAACTTTCATCGAAAAACTCTCTGAGAGAGGACCTCTCCACTTCGTGAATGTTATCCCAAGAAAACCAACCTTTGAAATTACACATAAAGGAAAACAGAAACCAGAATTAGGGCAAAATAATTTGGGAGTAGATATATAAATCATCGAGGGAGACTTACTGGAGTAGCTGGGGATGGTGTAGAGCTCCAACTCCTGAGTGGTTCTTTCCATGGCGAACGGGCTCGGCCCGAAAGAATTGATTGCGGTCACCGGTCAGTGTTTGGGGGTTAAAATTGAAGCCAAATTTAAATGCCAATTGTACCCTCCCAGTTTGTTGGGCTGTACCCGGGCAGGTTATGTAAGGGAGTAAACTGGAAATTCACTAACCCATAGTAGAAAAGAAAATTACTTTTTTTCACCTTAATTTAGGAACAAAGAGAAATTCCCCTGCTCAAATCTCAAAAGTCAAAACCATTAGGGTGTGTTTGGTTGGGGCTGAAATTTGCTGTGACACTGTTAACTAAGATAAAGTAGTTGATGAATGTAAAAATGTGTGTTTGTTTGGGTAGTTATAGAAGGGTTTGTTGTTTGAGAAATAATAATTTATTGTATAAGGTGATGTGATGTGTGTAAGAGGTGGTTATGTAATATTTATGAATTATTAAAGTAGTAAAGAGAATTGTGATTAATTGAGGGCTAAAAAATATTTCCAGCCTGAACTATTGCCTAATTATCACTTTGCTTCCTAAACTTTTTTTACTGTCACATTAGTGTCTGAACTACACGAAACGTCACTTCAGTACCTACCGATGACTTTTTTGGCTAAAATAGTGTCACGTGCCCAGCATGTGATACAAAAGATATTGTTTACTATCACTTCAGTGCCTGAACTATACGAAACTATCACTTTGCAACTTGTAGGTGCCTTTTTCCAGCCGAAACAACCCCAAATTTCTACCCCTTTCTCACAATCTACAGCCACCGCAAACTTCTCTCTCTATAGTCGTTAATTTCACATTTCCTATTTTATTTTCTGATTTGAAACTGTACTTTTTCTTGTCGAGAATTTTAGCAGTTTTAAGTTTATCTAAACTTGTA
>JAUEKW010117222.1:0-12106 GCA_032274785.1 Ajuga reptans
GAGTTCAGGTTCCAATCGGTAAAAAAAATTAGTTTAGGTTGCAAAGTTAGAAAAGCCGTATAGTACAGGATGTTTTCAGTATTTAACCCTATGTTTTATGATTCTAATTCACTAAGAAACTTATCAATTGTTCAATGAATACCCTTTTCAAGGTATAGGGTGGAATCAACAACGTTCTTTTCCAATAAAATAAACGGGTTGACTTGCACCACCATGGACCTAAACATTTATCTAGCAAAATCTTCTCTTCCCCCTTGATCACTCTATTTTCTACCGGCTAAATGGCAAGTGCACAGTGTAGTAGCATCCTAGTGGCAAGCAAGGTCCTATTCTACAGAGACGAGAGAAGATGGCCTAATTTGAGTACTACATTGTCTCTAGTGCTTATAATATCTCGAATCGCATTATGGTTGGTGTTGGTCCCAAGTGATAGAGGTTTAGAGAGGGGTAAATAAACCTCTAACTTTTTTTTTTCAAAACGTAGGCAAGTTATTAGCTGTCAGCTAGTAAGAAACAGGTTCCTAAAGCAGATTTTATAGCAGTAAGTTTCTACCGAACATTTTACTTACAGAAAATAGTTCTTCGAAGCTTACATCAAGCTTTTGCCTTATGAGTTTTATGTGCAGCAGAATACTAGTAGTAGTAGGTTTTCAAAAGAGTTTTTTTGTATGAATATAAAGTTGTTTAGTATGATAGGTAGTTAAATACAGTTTGTAAAAGGATATCTCAACTACTTGTAGAAATAAAAGATGTGCAGAATATGAAAATAATGACACATAAAATTATAGTGGTTTGAAAGTGAGGGTAATCCTTCTATGTCTACTCTTCCCTCACATAGTATGAAAATTCCCTAAGTTGCTCACATTGTACAACTCTAGTATATGATACTCGAGTCTCAACTTGGTTACTAGAGTAGTTTTCACCTATCCTCGGAAGGTTACACCTCTAGCTGTACAAGCCCACACAGGACTTAACTAATCTAGTTTTGAATCCTTGATTCAATAAAAGGCTCCCTAGTATACCACTTAAGAAAGTTAGGTATAAGATTTTTCTTCAGCTGGAAGCAGCCACTGAACGTTTAAGAACAGATTTGAATGTGGGCGTTGCTTCAGTGAGGATCGACTTTGATTGAGACAAAATGGCTTTCTCTGGATCTTAGCTTGTAGATTTTTTAGTGTACTTGAGCTCTCTTGCACGCTAGACTATGTTGCTTGAATGATTGAGTGCTTTAAGATAGCTTGTGACCTTTTTGAGTAAATAAAACTTGTTGTTCCTTTTTCTATGTGTCGTCTTGTTGTGAACGTGTTAGCTCGTGCCTCCTTTGGTCTCAATTCTCCTCATTTTATAGCTATGGGAAAATCCTTTGTTGAAGGTAAAAAATGGTTTCCTATTTGCCATTAAATGCTCAACGTGCGGCTTAGAACCGGTGTCTCTTCTTTAGCTGGTAGGTTGGTCAGAGTAGAATTCATTTTGTCAGTTTCAGCACTTGCTTTTACTTTTGTCAAGATATGTGTCTTCACGTTATTGCATAGTCAGTGCTATTTGATCATTTGAAATCGCTGACTTTGGACTTTGACTTTCAGGCTGCTGGCTGGTTATTGTTGTAGCCATTATGTATGACTTCTCTTGTAAGCAGTGAATCGTGTTTTTGGCAGATTATGTTGTACGCTAGTTTTGCGCAAGCATCTTGTTGTATCCTTCTCGCAACGTCTGAACCTACTTAATCCAGTTATAGTTTAGATTGACCGTTGTTGTATCCTTTGTTGTATCAACGAGCTGTGACTTCCCTAAGCTTAGAACTAGTCTTATTTATTACAAATAGATTACATCGATTCTGGGGGCACTAGTTCCTACTTACAAATATGAGACTTTTGCATCATCAAAACTAAACATAAATTTCCTAATAATTTCCCCCTTTTTGATGATGTCAAAACTCTTAAAAATAAGCTTAAAGTCACATGACAGCAAACTGTTAGTAATAAACAGTTATTCATCAAAAGAGAAATAGATCAATCAAAGCATGATGCAAGACTACGAGATGTAATCTTTTTGGCAGTAATAAGATAAATGTTTCATTAGATACAATCTAAGCTATTACAGTTACAGCAGTTAAGTGCAAGCTAATAGATTACAACTTACATCATCTCAACAAACAGAAGCTATACCAGATACCTTTGATGTAAGCTACCTTTTCATGTAGTAATGCTGCTTAGGTTTATTATGTGGTCTGCTTCTTCTTTTCTCTTCTTCCTGATCTCTTCTTCTTATTTCATGATCAGGGTCTCTTTCAGTATACCTCCACCTTTGGGTGTACATGATAGGTTAGCAATCTTTGTATCGGTTGAATACATCATATGATTTTTCTTCCAGCAGCCACCATTCTTCTGATGGAGAGATTGTTGTTGGTCCCAAGTGGTAGAGGTTTAGGTGGGGGTGTATAAACCTCTAACTTTTTCTTTCTTTTTCTTATCAAAACGTAGACAAGTGATTGGCCTTCGGCTTGTAACAAACTGGTTCCTACAGCAAAGCTTACAGCAGTAAGTTTCTACTGAACAATTTACTTGTAGTAAACAATTCTTTGAAGCTTACAGCGAGCTTTTTCCTTATGAGTTTTACGTGCAGTAGAATACTGTAGTAGTGGTAGTAGTAGTAGTTTTCAAAAGAGTTTGTTTGTATGAAAATAAGGTTGTTTAGTACGTTAGGTAGTTAAATAAAGGTTGTAAAATAGATCTCAACTACTTGCAGAAATAAAAGATCTGCAGAATATGAAAATAATAACACAGAAGATTATAGTGGTTCGAAGGTGGCAGTAATCCTTCTGTTCACTCTTCCCTCACACAGTGGAAAAATTCACTAAGTTGCTCACACAGTACAACTCTAGTACTCGATTCTTGAGTCTCAACGGGATACCTACAACAGTTTTCACCTATCCTCTGGAGGCTACACCTCTAGTTGTACAAGCCTACACAGGACTTAACTAGTTTAATGTTGAATCCCCGATTCAATAAAAGAATCCCCAATATACCACTTAAGAAAGTAAGGTATAAGATTATTTTTTTTCAACTGGAAGCAACCTCTGAATGTTCAAAAATAGATTTGAATGTGGACGTGCTTCAGTGCGGATGGACTTCGATTGAGACAGAATAGCTTTCTCTGGATCTTAGCTTCTAGATTCTTGAGTATAATTGAGCTCTCTAGTATGCTTGAATGCTTGAGTGCTTTTAGATCGTTTGTGACTTTTTTAGTAAAAAGAAACCGTTGTTTCTTTTTTTTCTGTGTATAGTCTTATTCTGCTTGTATGCATTTACAAATCTTACTTGTTGTACGTGTCTTCTATGATCTCTAGTCTCCTCTTTTTATAGATGCGGAAAAATCCTTTGTTGAAGGGTAAATGATGGTTCCCCGTTTGACATTAAATGTTTTTCATACGGCATAGAGTTGTTTCTCTTCTTTAGCTGGTAGGTTAGTCATAGTAGACTTTCTTTTGTCAGTTTCAGTAGTTGCTTTTACTTTTGTCAGGATATGTGTCTTCATGTTATTGCATGGTCAGTGCGAGATTATGTCTTGTGTCTACCGGCTATTTAATCTTTTGAAATCACTAACTTTTAGCTTTGACTTTAGGACTGCTGATTGATTGCTATTGTAGCCTTTTTGTACGACTTTTGATGTAAGCATTGAATAGTGTTGTTGGCAGATTATAATGTACGCTAGCTTTGCGCAAGCATCTTGCTGTACTCGTAGCGTCTGAACCTACTTAATTCGGTTGTAGGTTAGATTGTCCATTGCTGTAGAATTTGCTATATCGACGAGCTATGACTTCTCTAAGATTACAACTAGCCCTATCTATTACAAATAGATTACATTGATACATGGGGCACTAGTTCCTACTTACAAAAATGAGACTTTGGCATCATCAAAACTAAACATAAATTTCCTAACAATTTTCTTGCCGAGCCACCTTTTCCCTCTAATCTCTATTTGCTTTGGAAGATTTCCCTCGTACAGTAGACCATAAAAGATCTTTAACTACTCGCATCAGTTTCGAGTTTCCTTAAAGTAATCCCTAGACCGCAGTAGTTAGAAGTATCTGAATACTTCTGACAATCTCTAGGAGTCAATCTCTTTCTTTGTCGAATTCTTCCTAGTTGGAATCTCTGTAGCTAGCAATCTTTGCAACTCCTCATCAGTAATGTTTTGGAGTCAGTTTGCATAGCGTTCACATATTGAAAGTGTTGGAGTGGCTCTTTCTTGTCTCAGGGGTTGGTTTTGGCTTAAAGTTGGCTGATTCCAATTAAGAATATCTTCAGAGACAATTCCAGTTTTAAGGAAGATCTCATGCAGTTTCTCATTTGATCTATTAAGCTTCTCTTTAAACTCTCTACTTGACTCTGCATATCCAACATCAAGTTTTCTCAACTATTGAGTTGTTCTTTCCTTTGCCCTTTTTCTGGATTCTTCTTGTTCCCTTTGCTCCTGGGCCAGAAAGGCATCCTCCTCCTCTTTCTGCCTCCGCTCAGCTAGCCTTTTCTTCGCCTCTTCTTCCCCCTTTTTGACATCATCAATACTCACTCCCGCTGATATCTCAAGTAAGAATTGAATATTGTCCAGCTGTGACGGATCACGAACTGAGTCTTGTTGCAGCTTTATCACCTCAATCTCTCAGTAGCTTTAGTCCTTGAGTGGTTCCATCCATCGTGGAACCAAGTACTGAGATTATGGTGTTCATCTTGTTGTCGAGGATGTATTCTTTCTTCCAAATTTCTGTCTGAAGAGCTTGCCTCTCTAGCTTGGCTGCCAGTTCATTCTCAAGCAACATGTGTTTTACACTTTTGGGGATCGTTGAAATTGCCTCTGAAAGATCACCTAAAATAGTGATAACACTCGAAGCGTTGTTTCCCAGTGTGGACCGAAGGGTCTGAAGCTAGTACTGAGTTATAGAAAATGTTCGCTCCATTCGTTCCATCACTTCCTATAGTGTAGTTGATGTGGCAACATTCACCTCAACATGAGACTGCCTAATTATGATTGGGTTGGTGGTTGCCTAATTACTATAATCAAGACCCTAAACCTATAGCAATAAGATAACAAATCACAAGTAAAAAATCAACGCAATTAAACAATAAACGAGAATTTAATAATATAAAGGTCATCTTAGGATATCTTATTTTAAGTTTAACTAATGTGGATCATAGACAATCACACATGCTCATCAATATATCTCTTCTTAATCTATGTTATTCTAATTATGAAGAGCCTGCAATATTTGTATCTCAAACCCCCTTCCGGAGAGAATGAGTTGTTCATAATAAACAGAGACCCTCATTCCGGTTAAGCATATGTATATAACTCCCAAACATGCCTAGGTAATACCCCTACAATTATCTCATCCTTCCGGTCCTATCGGATAATTATATTGCGTGTTGTTTGGCCATCAACATCCTCACCTTTCAGGTATATTGGATAATTGATTCGTGAGTGCTAGACTAGGTGATCAAGCTATTCTAACATAAATCAATACTCAACAAAACAATTAATAACTAGAAAGAACATAAATCAAGAATAACATATAACAATTCATATTGTAATTAAACCCTACTTTCTACATCCTAAGATATAAAACGACTTCTCCATGCAAAATAAATAGAAAACAAAAACTACTTTATAAATTAAATTCATGTTTATAACAAGAATAATATTAAGAAAGTAATAAATCACCGATTGAAATGGACTATTGACAACTTGCTTCCTCCCGAATGCGTGCTGCTATACTCCTCTTCTCCGGATCTTCGAAATAAACTACTTACTAAAAGAAAATAGAAATTTAAATGTAAATTACGTTCTACTCTATGATAATTCGACTCTTTTGTTCATACTCTAGGTCTACATATTTATAGGAGTACACGACTTTAGGTTAAAATAGGGAAAGGATGGGTTTGGGCCTCTAAAACGTGCATAAACTAAGAAGTTTGTCACCATTTTGCTCGATCGGGCGAGATCTTTCTAGGTCATGACTTTGTCTCACACGGCATTTTGCTCGACTGGGCAAGATTCTGCCGGTCGTGACTTTGCTCCATGTATTTCTTCTCTCTTGTACAGGGACATTTGCTCGACCGTGCAGAAGTGTTTGCCGTCTCATTTGTTCTTATTTTCCTTGGCCTTTTCGGGTCAAGATCTCTCCATTTTAGGCCAGTCTAATGTCTCCATTCAGGCCCAATCACTCTTGTGCTTCCTTTTTCACCTTCGTTCAATTGATTTCCACCGGGATTTTACCATTACTCTAAAAATGCCCTATTTTATACTAAAAATACTACAAAATCAACAAACAAGTTAAATCCGCCAAACATATGAAAACGAGGGTTAGCAAGCACCATTCCACGTACTTTTGCACTATTTTACTTTGATTTTTTAGGTCATGATGAGATTTTCAATCAGTATAAGAGCACCCCTTGCCCTAATCATTTGAATCCTCTAAACGTTTGCACGTTGTCTAAGACATTCCAGTGTTTATGGACTTTTAGGGAATCAAATGCAATTGAACGACTCATGGGAATAATCCTCATATATATTGGAAGATTAGGCTCCATGATCAATTATTACATCATTGAATCACAAAACATCACAATGGACTAATCGCAACATAAAATTTTGTCCTAATTGTCTATAGAACGTTTCTAGTGTTGATGATGAAGCGAAACAAAGCCCCCACTAGGATGAGCAATTCTGGAAAAAATGACTCCTCGAGTGTATTTCTCCTCAATTTTTTCATCATGTTATGCCTAATATAAACTAGTCTAGTGCACATTTGCACTAATCAGTCCACTTTAAAGTGCACACCCATTTGCTTGTTTTCTTCCAACAACACAAAAGATTCTTGCCATGTCCATTAAACAATATTGTCTCACTGTTTATCAACCAATCAATCTCTCATTGTCTCAAGTTAAGTCTTGATCTTAGAAGAACTCCAATTGAAATTGAAATTTATCCGATTTCAAGATGTCTAAGGACAACAAACATAAAAACTTTAGGACATCACGCAATTCGAATTGCAAGTATTACTGCCTAATTATCAACTTTAACTTATTGCAAATCCAATTTGCAGTTATTAATGCCTAAGTTATCAATTATGGCATTATTTCCTGTATTTGTCCTCACCATCCTATAAAAATAGACAAAATATATTATTGAAATTTCTAGTTATGGCATTTAATGCCTAATTTTTTTTTTACCGAAGTAAAGGAATTAATTGGTGATATTGACAATGTCTAGCATTTGCAGTCATTTAAGTTGAGTGTGCACTGTTAAGTGCTCTCAAAAAGTATTCAGGCATCTACTGCCACACTTAATGAATACTGAAACATCCATAACGCTCATTGTTAACTCCTTTAGCATGATGTTTCAAGAAATAAAAATACAATTTGGAGTAGCACGTTCAAGTGCTTTCCCAGTTAGTTTCAGTACAGATGTTGGATTGAACCTTTGGTTGTTGATGGTAAAAATACCTAATTTTTACTCTGATATGCCATGATATCTTGAGTTATAGTGTTTTTCTCATTAAATTAAAATGTTTGGCAAGCACAGAGTCAGTTTGACATCCAGAATTTTGTTGGTAGAGGAATCACCTTCAATTCCATACTACTAGAACCACTTCTAGTTCCTTCTCTAGTTCAACAATAACACCCTCCTAAGGGTTCACATGATTCAGCTAATGCCATTCAAGACCATCTATTTGTTTAGTGCTTATCTAATTGTTATGAGCTTCTAGTCATAAGTACTCGTCATCTACTTATCACTACATATAAGATTAACTAATTTACTGTGTTTTATGTCATGGTGTACGTATAAGGGAGGTGAATGCACACGTTTGTGCTTCCTAAATGTATACGAGATTTTGTTCTTAGAATTAATATTTGATAACATAACGAAAGGTATGACCTCGAAAATTCACTATGTTCCCAATCATCACCCATATCCAAATGTTGCATTACCACAATTCATTCCTAAAATACAAATCTCCAACTATTATGAGTGAGAGCTCAAGGATTCTCCAACCCATAACCCCCATTGAAGTTACCAATCATGGTCTCAACACGATTGTACTATGTTGATCACACTTAAGTTGTAAATATTTTAACAAGCTGATCACACATAATGTGGAGTTCAACACACGGTTAGGTGTTAAGAATTTCATTGCATGCAACCCCTCATGCTTGGAGAATCTAGTTCCAGAACAACTGAATATTTTTCAACTCTTTCCCATTTATGGCAGATGACCTTCCCATTACATGCTCACGAAGTATCTTTCAACTCTAAAGACGCTTGTTTAAGCATCATAATAAGGTCTATCTTCATCTATCAGAAGATCTCATATCTCTCCGAATATTGACTTAGCCTTTTCAACACAATTATACTTTTTCAATAAAAATGATTTTTTTTTTACAAAAAGGTAATATTTTATTTGTTGAATAAGTATCACTTTTTTTAAAAGTAATATTAGTAAGTTTAAGAAAAGTTATTCATTATTAGAAGGGAAAGTATTATTTCTTGTTTAGAAAATAATTTAGAAAAATATAGAAAAAGCATCATTTTTTTGTTAAAAAAGTATTATCTTTTTCGGTTGAAAATTATTACGTCTTTCATAACGCTTTCTTAATGTGATTTAGAATTTCAAAATTTATCAATTTTATTGTTAGTAGAATTTTATTCATTATTACTCCATCTATCCCATAAAAAGAGTCATGTTTGATGGATGTACAACTTTTTTATTTTTGATCAACTTAGTCAATGTACAACCCTTTACAAGTGGGTGATTGCAAGCTTTACCCTTAAAATTTTGTTAAACTCATCAATATTCTATTGGCATCAAAGTATTAACATGATTTTATAAGGACATCAAAGTAATTTGTGTGGATAACTAACTTTGACTTTTTAAAATGTACTCTTTTTATAGGACAAGAAGTAGTAATACATGATTTTTTTGATAGGAGGGAGGGAGTATTATTTTTGGAAAGACGTTAGTATAATCTTTGTTAAAAATATCATCTTTTTTCAAAAAACAAATAGTTTTTTTGTTGGAAAGATATTCCATTCACGAAAAGACTAAGAGGATACTCAGGATAGGCGCAAGGGAAGTGGATTGGCCGTGTTTATTCCCCGCAATTTAACATATTTAACTATTCGTCTTACTATAATACGGTACATTATGAATGAACGAAATAAAAAGAAAGTGCAGAGGGAAGTCAATTTCTTTACCAAATTGAAGACGAATTGTGGAGACAGCGCAATAAATACACGCATGAGAGTAATAACGTCCATTACTTACCACTGTAGTGTTATGAAGTTTGTAGCTTTAGTAGTTGTATGATTGTGAAGCATCACTTGTATCATATGAAGGTGTTGGAAATAATTAATTCACTTGAACATCTTTTCTATTCATTGGAGTATTTATGGTACTCTTTTTCTTGTTCTAATCATTGTCATAGCATTTGCTTTGCCAATCAGTCTTTGTCAATACTAACTTCTACATGTCCTTACATTAATCCGGCTTTTGTGCGTACAAACTTATAGTGTTGTAATAAATAAATAAAATCAATTATCCTCCTCTTCTCTTTACGTTTGGGTTGAGATTGTATGTCCAGCTTAGAGTTTTATATTTATTTTCTCTGATTCTATTAATACAAATCGCTTACATTAAAAAAATATACATGCACTTCCCATCCTCCCCTCCCTTGTGATAATAACTTCAATTTATAGTAGGTTGTCGAACCTTTTCGATTTTTTGTCATTTTAGTCAATTCATTTAATTTTGTCAATTTATCCATAACCATACAAAATTGTTGTGATTTTGGACAATTGGACAATTATTGGGAATAAATTTTCAATGAATTATGTGTTGCAGCTTGAGAGAAAGTTAATTTCAACATTATAAATATTCGTAATTTTGTTCAGGCTAAAATATTTGACCAAAATCACAACTAATTTTGTTCGAATTCAAAAAATTGGTCAAAAAGAACTATTTTACAATGTTGCAGATATTTTGACAAAAAAAATTGAAAATGTTTGGCCTTTTTTAACTATTAGACCTTTATAGTAATGACGCTCCTAACTATAGAAGTGTTTCTCCTTTGCTTTTACTTTTAAATAAGTGATTAAAATTATAGTTTATACAAAAATCACTTATAGTTAAAAGTGAGTACTCCACGTGAACTTATTTCCCGTGAATCCCATATCAGAAAGATTGCAAAATTAAAGAGCATCCGGAAGGTTTCAATTTGCTAGAAATCTCTCGAACCCGAACTAATAAACTCATCCCCTTAATATAAAAGCAGCATGGTCTATGGGCACGTGTCTGCTTGTAGAATTTTTGGAAAAATAAATTTAAATGGAAAATATAATTATTCAAAAATCCTCCTATAACTGTTGTTGAAACGTGTCTGCCGCAACTTGGTAGCCAAATTTTATTTCCCTCTCTACAAGCTCTCTCTCCTACACGAGTCCTTTTTAACTACCAATAAAAAAAAAAATTTCTTTCTTTTTTTTTATTTTTACATCTCGATATTTAAAAGTTTTATAATTTTTCCGTCTCAACTCCGTTGTTGATGAAAAATATATCAAATTAATACATTTTTCACGTTCTTCGATTTGACATCAATTATGCATATATAAAGTTAAAATATTATTTTTTTAAGTGTAAGATGCTTTATTATTATTATCATTATTAATATATTTTGATTTTTATATTTTTTCTATATAAAATAAAAATATCATAATTCCAAAAAAAAAAAATCTTTGTTTGAAATGATTAAACTTATTTCTTTTAGAAGATTCAATTTATTTACAATATTAATTTAAAAGAAAAATTGTTCTGCATATTATGCGGGTGAAATTTTAATTCTTATAAAAACTTGGTTGAAGTCACCAAAACATAATCGGGGATGAAATTTGACTAGGAAAATCGAAGTATTTACAATAATGTCTTTTTTCGTAAATATATCAAATATCAATGATGACCTTTGTCATTATTCCTTTTGAATTATTTTAGTATCAACTACATATATGAATGATTTTACTGACAAGACATAAATTAGACCCCATGTTATAAATCTCGTACATTTTGGTCAATAATTTGCTATAAAGTCTGAATAAGTGAATTCTTGGCCTACTTTTTGTACGTAACTTTTGTCCCCTCATTTGGTTGGCTAGTTGTATTCAAGCACATCCTTGTGGCTTGTCGACATGATATTTTTTGACGGTAGGGATAAAATAGGGCATGGAATGTAAAGTAGGTGCACTACTACAAAAATGCTTAAACACAACGCTTGAAAGACAACGGTTTTCAGAGAAAACCGTTGTCTATTAACAAATAACCGTTGTTGTAGCTGCAACCGTTGTCTTTGTGCGAATATTTTCGCTCAAAGACAACGGTTATTCTATTGTGTTGTTTTTATACTGTTGTTGATGTAAAAAGATGCGGGCAAACACAACAGTTTGTTTTTCCGTTGTCTTTTCAGTGTAGTCGAATGATTTTTATTTTTTTTAATATAGAAAAATTAGATAATCAATAATTCTTCCCCTTCCAATCTCAGGTCTCACACAGACGCCAAATCTTCTTCCCCTTCCACTCTACGCCGCCGATGCCGCCGCTTTGTGCCTCCGCTGCCGCCGCTTTGTGCCTCCGCTGCCGCCGCTTATCCCCACGCTCACCGCTGCTAACAGTTACAAGGTTAGTCAAACCCTAGGGGATTATTATTGTTATTTTGAACAAGTGCTGAATTTCCTCAAATTTTTTGCCCATTGAAGGATGAATGACACTAAAGAATTGGTTAAATATAAATGATGGTAAGGGGGATAAGTGTAACTACCTTTAGTGTCCTGATAATGTTAATGTGGAGTTTCATAAATATTTCCGTGCCAATATGCTAAATTATTCATGTTGTCGTTTGTAACCTGTGGTGGCTTCCAAGCTTTCCAGAAGATTACTGATTTAGCTTTGAGTGTGTTTACTGTTCTTTTATCTGAGTTTCTCAATTGTTCTTGGCAATCATTTATGTAGTGTGTAGGTGGTGGACATCCACTTAAATATATGCATATCTTTGCAGGGACTGTCAAA
>JAUEKW010117332.1:1782-12103 GCA_032274785.1 Ajuga reptans
GATTTGAGTTAAGATGATCAAAATGGTCAAGATTTGAGCATATTTAATCTATTTAACTATCCGTTTTACTAGAATTTTTGAAATAGAACTGTAATTGAATCGAGCCAAACTTTCAATAACTTGGAGTTCGGTTCATTTGTCATCGAGACATCTCAACCCTTAATTTATATTTATCATAAACAAAATTGTGAAAATTAAAATATAAAACTATTTATTGGTTTATACAAGTCATCTCACAACCTAGCAACGAGTTTGTTCACGAGTTAATGAACCATATTTTGTTAAGTTAAAGAATTGGTTTGTTTTAGTGAAACTCACTAAACGACTTTTATTGAATCGAGCTCCAAACAGGACGTAAGGGACTTGGTTGGTTTGCACCACAACTAAGGCTATGTTTGATTGGGGTTGCCCCCAGCCAGTTAACGTTGGGGGCAACGTGATCATGTTTGGCATGAGCAAGGTTGGGGACATTATTTGGTCGAGGTAGATTGGCAGTTGCGTGCTTTTTAACTTTTCTCTCTCCTCTGTAATTGAAAAGACGGGTTTCTCTCTCTTCTCTATCTATTTACCCCCAACTTATTTACCCCAGCCAACAATCCCTCAACCTTCCCAGCCGCAATCAAACATATCCTAAAAGATTTAAATCACTAGATAATAAGTTTCAAAATTCACTAAACCTCAACAGAGATTTAAAATTCACAACAATGGTGCTTTTGCAGGTTTGTCTTATGATAAAATTATACATCTTCAACACAAAATTTGTGTTACTTTTGGGCCAAATATCCCCTGCTTCCCATTCTCCTTTTGCCTAGTCTGATAGAAATGAATTCAGTTATGAAAAAAAAAAAAAAAAACAAGATTAGTGTTACGTTTGGTGTAATGTTAATAAACTCAAAAGTCGAAATTCTTTCAACTTCCCTACACAAATAGAATCAGTAATTCCTCCAGACATTCTAATTATTAAAAAAAAAAACTTTAATGCAAATGCTGAATTCCAAAATAAAATGCATCTAGATTTCCAAAACAACCTGAAAGTTTTGTCACACAAGACATAATCAAAGAATGTACTGAATAAAATCAAAAGTATAAGATAACAATAAAAAAATAAAATAAAATTAATAAATAAAAAACAGAAACCAGACAGCCATAATCCTCGGAAGTTTTATAGATGACAAGATCAGGACAAAAGGCAAATTGCCTGGTACAAATAGCATACAAAATTATATCTAGATAACTTCTGTTCAAAATGACTCAATTCAATATAGAATACAAAATTATGGACACAAGTCCTAACAAAATATCTACAAAATCAGTCAATACTACTCTCTACCAGTAATAATACACACCTCACTAGAATCAAGCCAAATAATGCATTTTTCGACAACCGACCACAACAATTTCTGGTTCAAAAACAAACATGTAGGATACCTTTTTTTTTTCTTCTCCCTCCCATTTAGATAATTGATTTCTGTAGTCTACCCAATTAAACAAGTAAAACCGGACAAAGAATACTCGACCCCATATTTTGTTTACCTTTTTTACCCATGTATGGTTCTGTTGATCATAGAACAAGAATCCTTATACAGACATCAAGGATTATTCTTAGCGTCCTGTTTTTGCACGTTTCAGTCCACTGGTGTTGAAAGGGGAGATGCCACCACTTGGTCCTGGGCTCTCTTCTCTGAAATTTGAATTAAGCATCGCGAGCTCGCGTAGTTGTTGCCTCTTTATAAAGTCCTGGGGCTCATCCTGCAGAAAAGCAAAAGTGGAATTAGAGCATGAACATGCCAAGAAGCAACTCATAAGCATTTTTTTACGCCACACTGTAAACTTCATCTCGTGTATGATTAAGGTCAATTTGCAGTCACCGTTTAACATCTGAATGGAAACCGCCTATTGCCCCCAAAAAAAATATCATCCTATACTTCAGCCTTTTTTTTTTTTTGGCTATTGCCTCGTGTACTTAATTTGTGCACTTTTGCCTCAGGCATTTGACAATTTCATTATTTTTGCACCCTAGACTTTAAAATATTCCTTACTTTAAAGGGGCAAAAGTAAAAAATTGAAAGTGCTTGTGAAGATAAAAAAAGCCAGAAGTACAGAGGGCAAAAGTCCAAAGAATGAGAATGCAGTGCAAGATGTGCAATTGTCCACCTTTAAAACTACTAATCCACACTGAAAATTGAAACTTATGAAAATTCAAAGTGCTTTCCTGCATTCATTAATCTACACGAAATAATAAGCGTGTGGCACTGATCAAATGTACAAGGCATGAAAACAAAGACGGCTGGCTTAGACCATCATACTTGCTTAGAAATTTGAAACTTTGTGAGTAGTTTTGATTTATTGAAGATCACAAAGTTGGTTGGAGATAATACCACAGGCTTCAGCAACTCCTCGATTATCTCCTGTGCTTGCCGCAGTTTGATATCAACAATATTGGCTGGTAAATCAGCCTCGATGAGTATATGGAGTGGTTCACTAAGATGCTCATAGCCAGGTCTCCCACATAGCTTCTCTTCCTGCAAATTGACAGATGAAGTGCTCAACATATACAACTACAAATATCAAGATCAACCAATAACGATCATAATTCCTGAAGGTTGTGTTTGGATTGAAGGATTTGAAATCCCAATTGATATTTCAAGAATGGTTTTGAAATTCTTTGCATTTAAAATCTTTTTTCTGGATTTGGTGTGGGTTTTGTAGGAAGAATTTGAAATCCATTCCTTGGCTGTTATTAAATAGCAATGTGTATGTGTAACTGCATACAAGAGAGAGTGTGTTTACCGTGTGCATGCATGCTAGATGGAGCAGTGGTAGCTCTTACGTTGTAATTTTAAGTGGTATCAAAAACAAGGAGGCCCAAGAAGTCACATGAGAGTTGTTTTAGGATAGTTCAAAGGTATCTTAGGCCCATCCGAGCCCACACTTTATCATTATAGAGACTCAACTTTAGGGAGTTGAGTGGGAGGGCCGACATCGTCGTATATATATCCCACTATTCTGATAGTTGTTACTTATTTGTTCTGTAAGTAGGTATATCTTTTTTAAGGGACTTCTAATCGTAGATGAATACATTGATTAATTTACTATCTGACGTGTGTGTCAGAATATGCGAGTGTGTATGTGAAAGGGAACAGGGTGAATTTCAAATAACTAGGTATCACAATGGATTTCAAACCCATTAAAAAAAACACTATGCTGAAGAAAGAATTTAAAGTTCATTGCTTTGAGATTTGGGCAAACTACAAAAAACCATCCAACCTATGCGTGTTTTTACAGATTGATATATAAACTTTTTTTGTTACAAATTACCATATCGAACAAATCTCAACCGTCGATTGCCCAACTATTGACGGCTGAGATTTCTCTCAGATGGTAATTTGCAAAAAAAATCACAACTTCATATGGTAATTTGTAAAAAAAAAATTTATATGGCAAACTGTAAAAACACGCAAAGGTTGGATGGTTTTTTGTAATTTGCCCTTGAGATTTTAGCTCATCAAGTTGAGTGGATTTGATTGTGGATTTTATATCCATCTCCCAATCCATAGTCAAATCTCTTAATCCAAACACCACCATATCGGGTGCTCATTGTTGTCCATTAAATGAATAGCTATTTCATGATTTACTCACTAAGAAGAACAATAACACACTACCTTTTCAGGGTCCTTTATTGAGCCTTTTCCTCTAATGAATACCCGGCATCCTGTAGTGGCCTCAACTCGTTTCAGTGAATTTCCTCTAGGGCCCAAAAGTCTCCCTACAAAATTGAACTGCAAAGCCACCAAAGTACTAGTTAAGAAGAAAATCTGGAGGAAATGAAGTGTACAGTCCCTAAAAGAATAGATACTGAGCTATGATGTATCAACGTAAGTTAGTAACTTAGTCATTCGAGATCTTACAGTAGGATAGCTGTCCACAGGAATATCTAAGCGCAAGATCCTTTTTACAGTGTAAGAACTGGGACTTGCTGGTGCTCCTTGCCAGTCCATGGTCATCCCGTGGGGCCCATTCAATCTCTGTGTTTAATGAAGTAGAGGGCAATTTGTTAACTTTGCAAGGAAATAAAAAAGGATGAATGACAATATATAATGTCCATCCTGAAATGCAAACTGCATATTATAAGACTTCACCTATTGTGCACACTAAAAGATTATAGAATATTCAGTTTGCGACTTCCCCGCAGGGCCGGAGTAAATACAATAGAGCATAGCCAATGAAAATGCAAACAAACAAGAAAATGAAAGATTGCAGTTGCACGATGAACCAATATAACTCAAGAAAATCAGAAGCTCAAATTAGATGAAAATCTATGGAGGCCAATGCATATAAAATGACCAGAACCCAATCTTTATTAAAACAAAAACAAAAACCAAAATCACTATTGTCGGTCATACAATTGCTAAAAGATAGCATGCTAATATATGATCATATCCAAAAGCTCCTTTAAGATTTTCCAGTTTGCATTAATAAAGAACGCTAAGTTCCAAGTAAAACAGGACTAAGAAGTCTAAGATTATGGTCCGCTACTCTAGGATCACAATACAGAATGTAGACACATTCACATTTTAAACCACTGACCTTAAGGACCAGATATCATCAAGCAAAAAAACATACTTTCAAGAATTCTTTAAGCTTCCAAAAAAGTCTACTTATACTCAATCTAAAGAATTATATACATCCACAAAACTGAACCAATCTAACATAACTGTTTGTGTTGTTAACTTGATGTTACTACGCCCAATCTATTGTGCTTGATTTGCTCATGTGACTGTGTTCCAGACTCCGTCACAAGAGAATTTAACTCTCAAAAATTAAATACGTAAAACACACTCCAAGCAGCATACAAAAACTCATACGTAAATAGAACTTGGTTTTGAGGAAAAAGGGTACCCCTATCCACGATATGCTTATCCAATATGCACAACGGGAAGATACAGAGGATAAAGTATATTCCCATAGAAAATATGTAAGTAAATACATTATGGTAAATCAAATACCTCCTGGTGAAGTCCATTCCAGTTGGAAAATCCAGTCCCCGACACATTTGCAGAGGCCATAGGGCTGGGGCTTCTATGTCTCAGTCTTTCAAGTTCATTGAAGCTATGATTTGGCACCCTTCCAGTAAACCGTAAAATCTCTGAAAGATGGAAAACCAGATCAATACTGAGAAAGAATAATATTAGAAAAAATAGACTATAAATGCTAAGGTTGTCTTTGGTAAAAAGCTTACAAAATCCAGATTTGTGATTTCATCATATAATAGTAAGATTACAATCCCTTGTAAAACAGTGATTTGACATCTAAATTACAATATTAAACTATTTAATGTCATAACAACCAAGGATATTCAATATTCGCCAGGATTTCCAAAACGTGGTATTTCATAGTAGACGTTTCCTTAATCGCACTTAAGCCCTTCCCAAACATACCATAAAAGACATTACCGTTTAAGAAATACTACACATATACTGATAATTTTGTTAGTGGATTTCAAATCCATTAAATGCATCAAATCTGCCATTTCAATGTAACCAAAGAAACAAACTTAGATTACCACTAATTTAAGGAAGTTCTACCTCCATCCAAATTATATCGTGCAAAATTTAGGTAAGACCTTAGTGATATTGCATTTCAATGACTCGTGATATGCTAAACAAAACATAAAGAAATAAGGCATTTCTAGAGACAAGGGGAAATTTTTTTTTTTTCAATTTACCATCTAAAACAGTTTCTAAAAGAGCGAGTCTAATCGTCTCAATTTTGATTCTTATTTACAACTCATCATCCCTTGCCGTTTCCAGACAATTTGTCTGTTACCAAGCTGAAAATCACCTCCAGTTGCATAAGTATCTGCTTGTTGCTTAACTACAGCACCTTCATGACTGCAAGGTATTACTTCAGTTAACCTAACTATAAAACAAGGAGGTTTCGACAATATTTCATGCTTACTTTGAAAATCAATTATCAAAAGCAACGAATATCAACAATCAGTGATAATCCACAAACAAAACTTTGTGTATCAAGTTGAGAATCATATCTAACAACTTGCAAGAAGCATCTTTACTGTTCAATGACCAACCACCACCTTACAACAAACAATCGTTGGCATCTTTCCCACAAAAAATGCAGCTAGAAACTTTCGCAATCAAATCAACATCATAAAGAAACTAAGAAACAAAGAAGAACCTGTCACCTTGATTCAAGAGTCTACTACAGATTGGAAGAACTTGCATAAACGGGCCAAGCTTTTGATACTCTGCCAACAGCTCCGACAAGTAATGATTACTAAGATTTATCAAATGAAACAACACATCAATAGACAAATACTGAAACAGAGAAAAAAATCTTCGAGCTATTAAATCGAAATGGAAAAGAAAAAAGTGATAAAGAAAGAAATTACAGAGTGAATCGCACTTGTCAACATCTGGAGTATTTCTGATCTGTGGCGAGACCGCCCTTGCAGGTAAAAAGTTTGAATTGTAAAGACCCGACATAGTTCACTAATCAGATGTAGAGCAGTTCTAGGGTTTATCAACAGTAGCACTAACCCAATTCACCGATACTCAAAGAGGAGGGAGAGAGAGAGAGAGAGAGAGAGAGAGATGACAACCCTTGAAAAGAGGCCAAAACCAGAAAGGGTTTTCTGTAAAATAGGGAGAAAAAGGAAGTGAGAGGTAAGCAGATTAGGCACGTTTAAACTCATTTATTTATTTTTCACATAATAAAAGAAAAAAAGCTCGGACATTGAATGACTCATTAGACATGAAAATATTCGTTAAACTCGTATATTGTAGAAGTCGCTAGGCGCTAGTTAGGCGGTGAATTAGGGCCTAGCGATTAATCGGGGCCTAGGCGGAGCTAATCGGGGCGTAGGCGTGGTTAGGCGGGGAGTAATCGGGGAATAAACGTAGGCGGCCAATAGGGGCCTAGCGCCTAGTCGGGAATTAATCGCAGCTAGTCGGAGATTTTTGCAACATATAATAATAAATAATTGTAAATTTAATAATAATAATATTTTTATAGTATTTATGTACTTATAAACTTGTTATTAATTCAAAAACCCAATAATTTTTACAAAATTAAAATAAAATTTAATATCTACGTTCACAATACAAAATGTCCACAAACTTAACATTTACTAGTGTTCCGAATACCAAATTGATTGGCTTAGTACACACGCAATCTACATCAAAACTTAGTAAATATTACTAGAACAATTTAAAATTCGACTCGACTACTAAAAGCAATAATCTTGAACCCAAAAGTTAGTTTTAAATAATCAAATCAATACTTAATTTCCCAATAAATGAAGAATGACTTTCTATTTTGTGTGGAGAATTTTATTTTTTTTTTTGTCTTGTATCTTGCTAATTTTTTTTTTTTTGTCTTGTAACTTAAATTTTGAAAATGTCCAATTTAAGGACAAAATTTGTCGGAGGTCGCTAATTTTGCCAGAGTTGCAGATGTGGCGTGAATATGACCTCAAAAAATCGAGAGTTTTCTGGCAAAGCTGTGGCAATTGGTTGCCCAACTGGACATACCATATTATTAATTGTCTCATCTGCAACTTTACCGAAAATCATCAATTTTTTAGGCCAAATTACCACCACGTCAGCAACTCTAACAAAATTTATAACCTCCGACTAAAATTATGTAAAATAAGCTAGGGACTAAAAAAGAAAATTTCTCGGGTATAATTTTGGTGAATAATTGGGATGTAAAGGCAGTATGTAAAAACAGAAAACCTAACTAAAGGGAGGAAAAAAGTGGAGATTGTGTTGTTGGTAGGAGTGAACACGTGTTTGTGCATGCAAGGGGCAGAGGTAGTGGGCCCACGTCAGCAGCATGCGGCCAATAGGAATTGATGTGGCCAACCGAGTTTTAGCTGGCTGACAGAGTACCCAACATCTGCCGACGGTGTCGTTCCGTCCACTGACCAAGATGCTTTTTATACTTTTATTTTTTTGATTGTTTATTTATAGAAAAAGATGCTTCATTTCTGCCATTTTCGCTCTTATAAACAATACTCCAAGTTACCAAAATACCCTTACTATAATTTGAAATATGGTTTTATTTACAATGGGGGCAGGGTAAGGGGATGTTTGTTCTAGGCTGGACCCATCAGATGAATGATGGGTCCAACCGTAATCTATTGTTGAATGGGACGGGGATGGGGACGGCTACATCCATTCCTCATCCCTAATGTATTTATAATATTATCGAATAACCACTAACTACCCTATTTATTTTACTTTTATAGTACACATCATATCATACTCCGTCCCATCTCCATCCCATTCCATTTTCTTTTTGGACTCCAAAATCCTCCGGATTTCAATATTCGGATGGGCTACATCTGCCTATATCCTAGAACAACTATACCCTAAGAGTTTGGGGGCCGAGGGGGTTGGGGGGCCGAGAGCCGAGGCCCCTCGGTGGCGGGGTCAGGGGCCCCAAGGGTGGGGTGTCGGGGGGTCGAGGCCCCAGGCTCGGGGTGTTTTGGGGGGCCAGGGGAGATGGTCGAGGGGGTCGGGGACCGGGTTGGGGTGGGTGGATGGGGAAATCATTAAAAATAATAATGTCATTTTTTCATTACACAATGAAAAGAGTTTATAATGTCAAATATTTTGCCATCTTATAAGATTTGAAAAGAACTTATAAGCTTAATTATCCAAACATTTTAACAACTTATAAGGCTGTGTTTGTTTATAGTTGGGGGTTGCTGAGGAACTGTTGGCTGAAGTAAATAAAGTTGGGGAAAGTGAAACGTCACGTTTTCTTGTCAGTGTAGGAAGTAGAGAGAGACGGGCGCATAAATCTTCTTTCAACCTAGATTGAGAAAGAGTTAGGCACAACTCCTCTTGAACAAACACACGGTTAATTTGATCAATTCTCAACGGGCTACGTCCAACCTTAAACAAACATACTCGTATATCTTATAAGCTTTTGAAACATCTTATAAGGTATTGATGCTTACAAAATGAGCTTTTGAAATTGATTGATTTAGTAGAATAAATTTACTTGAAGAAGAGTAAGAGTGAAAATGTTGATTAGATAATTTAAAAGAATTTTGTTAAATGACTATGTCTAATGTTCTATACTTTCGTTGTGACGTTTATTTTTTCTTTCTTTCTTTATTTTTATTTTTTATTTTTGTATTTTTTCATCTATTATGTGAATGGTTATTAACTATAGAATATATGCGCTACTTATTTGAAAGTTTAAATTTAATTTGTTCTTTTTACAAAAAATCAATAGTATTAGGTTAATGAGCCTCAACGAGACGAAAATAAATAAATATATATGCAAGTATTGATGGGGCTTATCGGGTCGGTTGGGTTATCAGGTTTTTATTGGTTCATGTTCGAGTTGAGGTTTTTAACCCAATAAGCCTAATGGGCAGGTTCTGGTTAACCTTATTGGCTTGGGTCGTATCGGGCTGACCCGATAATGGCTCAACCCGCACGATTTGCCACCCCTACTCACTCCGTTTTAAAATAAAACTATTATTTCAAAAATATATTTTATCTCAAAGTAATAATCTTGTATCAAAGTTAATGTCTCATATTATTGATTTGAGAAAATTTTGAATATTTTAATTTCATGAATAAGATATATATAATTGAATAAATTAAATTAATAAATAAATAAATTGTATAAATATAAATTACCTAATTGAATAAAAAATTATATTTCTAATATAAAGGCCCAATCACGAATATCATGAGAAGATGGGGCTCGCAGCAAGCCCGTCTCTTGACTATTGAGAGGCCCAGGACCAGGCCCAGGCCCAATATCTGTGAATGAGGGGAAACATGGAATTCACCAGAATTAAATTGGGGGATCTGAGAACGGAGGATAGTCAATCATCATCCATTTCAATCGCAATACAGCTGAAGAGAGGAGAAATCAGTCGTTCTCAATGGTGTTCATCGCTTTCGAAGCATTCTTACCTCTGGGTATAATAGCAGGGTTGCTCTGCGTAGCGGGAAACGCTCAGTATTTCATCCACAAGGCTGCTCATGGCCGTGTTCGTACCCTAAAATCCACGTTTTTCCGTTTCTGTGTTTTTACTTTATTAATTTTATGTTATCAGTCAGTAATCGAGGTTTGATGATCTGTTTATTTATGTTAATCTCGATTACAATTTACTCATGGCAGCCGAAGCACATTGGTAACGACGTCTGGGATGTGGCTATGGAGAGACGCGACAAGAAGATCATGGAGATGCTGTCTTCGTCTTCTTCTTCTAGCTGAATTTGGTGATTCCTCTTTGCTTTTACCGTTAATTTTATTAATTTGTATTTTCTGT